>JABXNX010001176.1:0-13465 GCA_014843695.1 Archivesica marissinica | reverse complement strand
ACAGGAGAATCAAAATGGTTCTTTTTTCTGACGGGAGAATCAAAATGGTCCTTTTTTCTGACGGGAGAATCAAAATGGTCCTTTTTTCTGACGGGAGAATCAAAATGGTCCTTTTTTCAGACGGTAGAATCAAAATGGTCCTTTTTTCCGACGGGAGAATCAAAATAGTGCTTTTTTCTGACGGGAGAATCAAAATGGTGCTTTTTTCTGACAGGATAATCAAAATGGTGTTTTTTATGACAGGAGAATCAAAATGGTGCTTTTATCTGACGGGAGAATCAAAATGGTGCTTTTTTCTGACAGGAGAATCAAAATGGTGTTTTTTTCTGACAGGAGAATCAAAATGGTGTTCTTTATGACAGGAGAATCAAAATGGTGCTTTTTTCTGACGGGAGAATCAAAATGGTGCTTTTTTCTGACAGGAGAATCAAAATGGTGCTTTTTTCTGACGGGAGAATCAAAATGGTGCTTTTTTCTGACAGGAGAATCAAAATGGTGCTTTTTTCTGACAGGAGAATCAAAATGGTGCTTTTTTCTGATGGGAGAATCAAAATGGTGGTTTTTTCTGACAGGAGAATCAAAATGGTGCTTTTTTATGACAGGAGAATCAAAATGGTGCTTTTTTCTGACAGGAGAATCAAAATGGTGCTTTTCTGACGGGAGAATCAAAATGGTGCTTTTTTCTGACAGGAGAATCAAAATGGTGCTTTTTTCTGACAGGAGAATCAAAATGGTGCTTTTTTCTGACAGGAGAATCAAAATGGTGCTTTTTCTGATGGGAGAATCAAAATGGTGCTTTTTCTCTGACAGGAGAATCAAAATGGTGCTTTTTCTGACAGGAGAATCAAAATGGTGCTTTTTTCTGACAGGAGAATCAAAATGGTGCTTTTTTCTGAGGAGAATCAAAATGGTGCTTTTTTCTGAGGGAGAATCAAAATGGTCCTTTTTCTGACGGGAGAATCAAAATGGTGCTTTTTCTGACAGGAGAATCAAAATGGTGCTTTTTCTGACAGGAGAATCAAAATGGTGTTTTTTCTGACAGGAGAATCAAAATGGTGCTTTTTTCTGACGGGAGAATCAAAATGGTGCTTTTTCTGACAGGAGAATCAAAATGGTGATTTCTTCCGACGGGAGAATCAAAATGGTGTTTTTTTCCGACAGGAGAATCAAAATGGTGCTTTTTTCCGACGGGAGAATCAAAATGGTGTTTTTCCTGACGTGAGAATCAAAATGGTGCTTTTTTCTGACAGGAGAATCAAACTGGTGCCTTTTTCTGACGGGAGAATCAAATTGGTGCTTTTTTCTGACGGGAGAATCAAAATGGTGTTTTTTTCTGATGGGAGAATCAAAATGGTGTTTTTTCCGACAGGAGAATCAAAATGGTGCTTTTTTCTGACAATAATCAAAATGGTGCTTTTTTCTGACAATAATCAAAATGGTGCCTTTTTCTGACAAGTATCAAAATGGTGTTTTTTTCTGACAGGAGAATCAAAATGGTGCTTTTTTCCGATGGGAGAATCAAAATGGTGCTTTTTTCTGATGGTAGATTCAAAATGGTGCTTCTTTCTGACAGGAGAATCAAAATGGTGCTTTTTTCTGACGGGAGAATCAAAATGGTCCTTTTTTCTGACAGGAGAATCAAAATGGTTCTTTTTTCTGACGGGAGAATCAAAATGGTGCTATTTAACAGGAGAATCAAAATGATGGTTTTTTCTGACAGGAGAATCAAACTGGGGTTTTTTATGACAGGAGAATCAAACTGGAGTTTTTTATGACAGGAGAATCAAAATGGTGCTTTTTTCTGACAGGATAATCAAAATGGTGTTTTTTTCTGACAGGAGAATCAAAATGGTGTTTTTTATGACAGGAGAATCAAAATGGTGCTTTTTTCTGACGGGAGAATCAAAATGGTGTTTTTTTCTGACAGGAGAATCAAAATGGTGCTTTTTTCTGACGGGAGAATCAAAATGGTGCTTTTTTCTGACAGGAGAATCAAAATGGTGTTTTTTTCTGACAGGAGAATCAAAATGGTGCTTTTTTCCGATGGGAGAATCAAAATGGTGCTTTTTTCTGATGGTAGATTCAAAATGGTGCTTCTGTCTGACAGGAGAATCAAAATGGTCCTTTTTTCTGACGGGAGAATCAAAATGGTCCTTTTTTCTGACGGGAGAATCAAAATGGTCCTTTTTTCTGACGGGAGAATCAAAATGGTCCTTTTTTCCGACAGGAGAATCAAAATAGTGCTTTTTTCTGACGGGAGAATCAAAATGGTGCTTTTTTCTGACAGGATAATCAAAATGGTGTTTTTTATGACAGGAGAATCAAAATGGTGCTTTTATCTGACGGGAGAATCAAAATGGTGCTTTTTTCTGACAGGAGAATCAAAATGGTTCTTTTTTCTGACGGGAGAATCAAAAGGGTGCTATTTAACAGGAGAATCAAAATGGTGTTTTTTCTGACAGGAGAATCAAAATGGTGCTTTTTTCTGACGGGAGAATCAAAATGGTGATTTTTTCTGACAGGAGAATCAAAATGGTGCTTTTTTCTGACGGGAGAATCAAACTGGTGCTTCTTTCTGACAGGAGAATCAAAATGGTGTTTTTTTATGACAGGAGAATCAAAATGGTGCTTTTTATGACAGGAGAATCAAACTGGGGTTTTTTATGACAGGAGAATCAAAATGGTGATTTTTTCTGATGGGAGAATCAAAATGATGGTTTTTTCTGACAGGAGAATCAAACTGGGGTTTTTTATGACAGGAGAATCAAACTGGAGTATTTTATGACAGGAGAATCAAAATGGTGCTTTTTTCTGACAGGATAATCAAAATGGTGTTTTTTTCTCACAGGAGAATCAAAATGGTGTTTTTTATGACAGGAGAATCAAAATGGTGCTTTTATCTGACGGGAGAATCAAAATGGTGCTTTTTTCTGACAGGAGAATCAAAATGGTGATTTTGTCTGACGGGAGAATCAAAATGGTGTTTTTTTCCGACGGGAGAATCAAAATGGTGCTTTTTTCTGACAGGAGAATCAAAATGTGCTTTTTTCCGACGGGAGAATCAAAATGGTGCTTTTTTCTGATGGTAGATTCAAAATGGTGCTTCTTTCTGACAGGAGAATCAAAATGGTGTTTTTTTTATGACAGGAGAATCAAAATGGTGCTTTTTATGACAGGAGAATCAAAATGGTGTTTTTTCTGACAGGAGAATCAAAATGGTGCTTCTTTCTGACGGGAGAATCAAAATGGTGCTTCTTTCTGACAGGAGAATCAAAATGGTGTTTTTTTATGACAGGAGAATCAAAATGGTGCTTTTTATGACAGGAGAATCAAACTGGGGTTTTTTATGACAGGAGAATCAAAATGGTGCTTTTTTCTGATGGGAGAATCAAAATGATGGTTTTTTCTGACAGGAGAATCAAACTGGGGTTTTTTATGACAGGAGAATCAAACTGGGGTATTTTATGACAGGAGAATCAAAATGGTGCTTTTTTCTGACAGGATAATCAAAATGGTGTTTTTTTCTGACAGGAGAATCAAAATGGTGTTTTTTATGACAGGAGAATCAAAATGGTGCTTTTTTCTGATGGGAGAATCAAAATGGTGTTTTTTTCTGACAGGAGAATCAAAATGGTGCCATTTTTTCTGACGGGAGAATCAAAATGGTGCTTTTTTCTGACAGGAGAATCAAAATGGTGCTTTTTTCTGACAGGAGAATCAAAATGGTGTTTTTTTCTGACAGGATAATCAAAATGGTGCTTTTTTCCGATGGGAGAATCAAAATGGTGCTTTTTTCTGATGGTAGATTCAAAATGGTGCTTCTTTCTGACGGGAGAATCAAAATGGTGCTTTTTTCTGACGGGAGAATCAAAATGGTCCTTTTTTCTGACAGGAGAATCAAAATGGTTCTTTTTTCTGACGGGAGAATCAAAATGGTGCTATTTAACAGGAGAATCAAAATGATGGTTTTTTCTGACAGGAGAATCAAACTGGGGTTTTTTATGACAGGAGAATCAAACTGGGGTTTTTTATGACAGGAGAATCAAAATGGTGCTTTTTTCTGACAGGATAATCAAAATGGTGTTTTTTTCTGACAGGAGAATCAAAATGGTGTTTTTTATGACAGGAGAATCAAAATGGTGCTTTTTTCTGACGGGAGAATCAAAATGGTGTTTTTTTCTGACAGGAGAATCAAAATGGTGCTTTTTTCTGACGGGAGAATCAAAATGGTGCTTTTTTCTGACAGGAGAATCAAAATGGTGCTTTTTTCTGACAGGAGAATCAAAATGGTGTTTTTTTCTGACAGGAGAATCAAAATGGTGCTTTTTTCCGATGGGAGAATCAAAATGGTGCTTTTTTCTGATGGTAGATTCAAAATGGTGCTTCTTTCTGACAGGAGAATCAAAATGGTGCTTTTTTCTGACGGAGAATCAAAATGGTCTTTTTTCTGACGGAGAATCAAAATGGTCCTTTTTTCTGACGGGAGAATCAAAATGGTCCTTTTTTCTGACGGGAGAATCAAAATGGTCCTTTTTTCTGACGGGAGAATCAAAATGGTCCTTTTTTCCGACAGGAGAATCAAAATAGTGCTTTTTTCTGACGGGAGAATCAAAATGGTGCTTTTTTCTGACAGGATAATCAAAATGGTGTTTTTTATGACAGGAGAATCAAAATGGTGCTTTTATCTGACGGGAGAATCAAAATGGTGCTTTTTTCTGACAGGAGAATCAAAATGGTGCTTTTTTCTGACGGGAGAATCAAAATGGTGCTTTTACAGGAGAATCAAAATGGTGTTTTTTCTGACAGGAGAATCAAAATGGTGCTTTTTTCTGACGGGAGAATCAAAATGGTGTTTTTTTCTGACAGGAGAATCAAAATGGTGCTTTTTTCTGACAGGAGAATCAAAATGGTGCTTCTTTCTGACAGGAGAATCAAAATGGTGTTTTTTTTGACGGAGAATCAAAATGGTCTTTTTCTGACAGGAGAATCAAACTGGGTTTTTTATGACAGGAGAATCAAAATGGTGCTTTTTGACAGGAGAATCAAAATGATGGTTTTTTCTGACAGGAGAATCAAACTGGGGTTTTTTATGACAGGAGAATCAAACTGGAGTTTTTTATGACAGGAGAATCAAAATGGTGCTTTTTTCTGACAGGAGAATCAAAATGGTGTTTTTTTCTGACAGGAGAATCAAAATGGTGTTTTTTCTGACAGGAGAATCAAAATGGTGCTTTTTTCTGACGGGAGAATCAAAATGGTGCTTTTTTCTGACAGGAGAATCAAAATGTGCTTTTTTCTGACGGGAGAATCAAACTGGGGTTTTTTATGACAGGAGAATCAAACTGGGGTATTTTATGACAGGAGAATCAAAATGGTGCTTTTTTCTGACAGGATAATCAAAATGGTGTTTTTTTCTGACAGGAGAATCAAAATGGTGTTTTTTATGACAGGAGAATCAAAATGGTGCTTTTTTCTGACAGGAGAATCAAAATGGTGCTTTTTTCTGACGGGAGAATCAAAATGGTGCTTTTTTCTGACAGGAGAATGAAAATGGTGCTTTTTTCTGACAGGAGAATCAAAATGGTGCTTTTTTCTGATGGGAGAATCAAAATGATGGTTTTTTCTGACAGGAGAATCAAACTGGGGTTTTTTATGACAGGAGAATCAAACTGGGGTATTTTATGACAGGAGAATCAAAATGGTGCTTTTTTCTGACAGGATAATCAAAATGGTGTTTTTTTCTGACAGGAGAATCAAAATGGTGTTTTTTATGACAGGAGAATCAAAATGGTGCTTTTTTCTGATGGGAGAATCAAAATGGTGTTTTTTTCTGACAGGAGAATCAAAATGGTGCTTTTTTCTGACGGGAGAATCAAAATGGTGCTTTTTTCTGACAGGAGAATCAAAATGGTGCTTTTTTCTGACAGGAGAATCAAAATGGTGTTTTTTTCACAGGATATCAAAATGGTGCTTTTTTCCGATGGGAGAATCAAAATGGTGCTTTTTTCTGATGGAGATTCAAATGGTGCTTTTTTCTGACGGGAGAATCAAAATGGTGCTTTTTTCTGACGGGAGAATCAAAATGGTCCTTTTTTCTGACAGGAGAATCAAAATGGTTCTTTTTTCTGACGGGAGAATCAAAATGTGCTTTTTGACGGGAGAATCAAAATGGTGCTTTTTTCTGACAGGAGAATCAAATGGGGTTTTTTATGACAGGAGAATCAAAATGGTGTTTTTTGACGAGAATCAAAATGGTGCTTTTTTCTGACAGGAGAATCAAAATGGTGTTTTTTTCTGACAGGAGAATCAAAATGGTGTTTTTTATGACAGGAGAATCAAAATGGTGCTTTTTTCTGACGGGAGAATCAAAATGGTGTTTTTTTCTGACAGGAGAATCAAAATGGTGCTTTTTTCTGACGGGAGAATCAAAATGGTGCTTTTTTCTGACAGGAGAATCAAAATGGTGCTTTTTTCTGACAGGAGAATCAAAATGGTGCTTTTTTCTGATGGGAGAATCAAAATGATGGTTTTTTCTGACAGGAGAATCAAACTGGGGTTTTTTATGACAGGAGAATCAAACTGGGGTATTTTATGACAGGAGAATCAAAATGGTGCTTTTTTCTGACAGGATAATCAAAATGGTGTTTTTTTCTGACAGGAGAATCAAAATGGTGTTTTTTATGACAGGAGAATCAAAATGGTGCTTTTTTCTGATGGGAGAATCAAAATGGTGTTTTTTTCTGACAGGAGAATCAAAATGGTGCTTTTTTCTGACGGGAGAATCAAAATGGTGCTTTTTTCTGACAGGAGAATCAAAATGGTGCTTTTTTCTGACAGGAGAATCAAAATGGTGTTTTTTTCTGACAGGATAATCAAAATGGTGCTTTTTTCCGATGGGAGAATCAAAATGGTGCTTTTTTCTGATGGTAGATTCAAAATGGTGCTTCTTTCTGACGGGAGAATCAAAATGGTGCTTTTTTCTGACGGGAGAATCAAAATGGTCCTTTTTTCTGACAGGAGAATCAAAATGGTTCTTTTTTCTGACGGGAGAATCAAAATGGTGCTATTTAACAGGAGAATCAAAATGATGGTTTTTTCTGACAGGAGAATCAAAATGGTGCTTTTTTCTGACAGGAGAATCAAAATGGTGCTTTTTTCTGACGGGAGAATCAAAATGGTCCTTTTTTCTGACGGGAGAATCAAAATGGTCCTTTTTTCTGACGGGAGAATCAAAATGGTCCTTTTTTCAGACGGGAGAATCAAAATGGTCCTTTTTTCCGACGGGAGAATCAATATAGTGCTTTTTTCTGACGGGAGAATCAAAATGGTGCTTTTTTCTGACAGGAGAATCAAAATGGTGCTTTTTTCTGACAGGAGAATCAAAATGGTGTTTTTTTCTGACAGGATAATCAAAATGGTGCTTTTTTCCGATGGGAGAATCAAAATGGTGCTTTTTTCTGATGGTAGATTCAAAATGGTGCTTCTTTCTGACAGGAGAATCAAAATGGTGCTTTTTTCTGACGGGAGAATCAAAATGGTCCTTTTTTCTGACGGGAGAATCAAAATGGTCCTTTTTTCTGACGGGAGAATCAAAATGGTCCTTTTTTCAGACGGGAGAATCAAAATGGTCCTTTTTTCCGACGGGAGAATCAATATAGTGCTTTTTTCTGACGGGAGAATCAAAATGGTGCTTTTTTATGACAGGATAATCAAAATGGTGTTTTTTATGACAGGAGAATCAAAATGGTGCTTTTATCTGACGGGAGAATCAAAATGGTGCTTTTTTCTGACAGGAGAATCAAAATGGTGTTTTTTTCTGACAGGAGAATCAAAATGGTGTTTTTTATGACAGGAGAATCAAAATGGTGCTTTTTTCTGATGGGAGAATCAAAATGGTGTTTTTTTCTGACGGGAGAATCAAAATGGTGCTTTTTTCTGACAGGAGAATCAAAATGGTGATTTTTTCTGACAGGAAAATCAAAATGGTGTTTTTTTCTGACAGGATAATCAAAATGGTGTTTTTTATGACAGGAGAATCAAAATGGTGCTTCTTTCTGACAGGAGAATCAAAATGGTGCTTTTTTCTGACGGGAGAATCAAAATGGTCCTTTTTTCTGACAGGAGAATCAAAATGGTTCTTTTTTCTGACGGGAGAATCAAAATGGTGCTATTTAACAGGAGAATCAAAATGATGGTTTTTTCTGACAGGAGAATCAAACTGGGGTTTTTTATGACAGGAGAATCAAACTGGAGTTTTTTATGACAGGAGAATCAAAATGGTGTTTTTTTCTGACAGGAGAATCAAAATGGTGCTTTTTTCTGACGGGAGAATCAAAATGGTGCTTTTTTCTGACAGGAGAATGAAAATGGTGCTTTTTTCTGACAGGAGAATCAAAATGGTGCTTTTTTCTGATGGGAGAATCAAAATGATGGTTTTTTCTGACAGGAGAATCAAACTGGGGTTTTTTATGACAGGAGAATCAAACTGGGGTATTTTATGACAGGAGAATCAAAATGGTGCTTTTTTCTGACAGGATAATCAAAATGGTGTTTTTTTCTGACAGGAGAATCAAAATGGTGTTTTTTATGACAGGAGAATCAAAATGGTGCTTTTTTCTGACAGGAGAATCAAAATGGTGCTTTTTTCTGACGGGAGAATCAAAATGGTGCTTTTTTCTGACAGGAGAATGAAAATGGTGCTTTTTTCTGACAGGAGAATCAAAATGGTGCTTTTTTCTGATGGGAGAATCAAAATGATGGTTTTTTCTGACAGGAGAATCAAACTGGGGTTTTTTATGACAGGAGAATCAAACTGGGGTATTTTATGACAGGAGAATCAAAATGGTGCTTTTTTCTGACAGGATAATCAAAATGGTGTTTTTTTCTGACAGGAGAATCAAAATGGTGTTTTTTATGACAGGAGAATCAAAATGGTGCTTTTTTCTGATGGGAGAATCAAAATGGTGTTTTTTTCTGACAGGAGAATCAAAATGGTGCTTTTTTCTGACGGGAGAATCAAAATGGTGCTTTTTTCTGACAGGAGAATCAAAATGGTGCTTTTTTCTGACAGGAGAATCAAAATGGTGTTTTTTTCTGACAGGATAATCAAAATGGTGCTTTTTTCCGATGGGAGAATCAAAATGGTGCTTTTTTCTGATGGTAGATTCAAAATGGTGCTTCTTTCTGACGGGAGAATCAAAATGGTGCTTTTTTCTGACGGGAGAATCAAAATGGTCCTTTTTTCTGACAGGAGAATCAAAATGGTTCTTTTTTCTGACGGGAGAATCAAAATGGTGCTATTTAACAGGAGAATCAAAATGATGGTTTTTTCTGACAGGAGAATCAAATGGGGTTTTTTTGACAGGAGAATCAAACTGGGTTTTTTATGACAGGAGAATCAAAATGGTGCTTTTTTCTGACAGGAGAATCAAAATGGTGTTTTTTTCTGACAGGAGAATCAAAATGGTGTTTTTTATGACAGGAGAATCAAAATGGTGCTTTTTTCTGACGGGAGAATCAAAATGGTGTTTTTTTCTGACAGGAGAATCAAAATGGTGCTTTTTTCTGACGGGAGAATCAAAATGGTGCTTTTTTCTGACAGGAGAATCAAAATGGTGCTTTTTTCTGACAGGAGAATCAAAATGGTGTTTTTTTCTGACAGGAGAATCAAAATGGTGCTTTTTTCCGATGGGAGAATCAAAATGGTGCTTTTTTCTGATGGTAGATTCAAAATGGTGCTTCTTTCTGACAGGAGAATCAAAATGGTGCTTTTTTCTGACGGGAGAATCAAAATGGTCCTTTTTTCTGACGGGAGAATCAAAATGGTCCTTTTTTCTGACGGGAGAATCAAAATGGTCCTTTTTTCCGACAGGAGAATCAAAATGGTGCTTTTTTCTGACGGGAGAATCAAAATGGTGCTTTTTTCTGACAGGATAATCAAAATGGTGTTTTTTATGACAGGAGAATCAAAATGGTGCTTTTATCTGACGGGAGAATCAAAATGGTGCTTTTTTCTGACAGGAGAATCAAAATGGTGCTTTTTTCTGACGGGAGAATCAAAAGGGTGCTATTTAACAGGAGAATCAAAATGGTGTTTTTTCTGACAGGAGAATCAAAATGGTGCTTTTTTCTGACGGGAGAATCAAAATGGTGATTTTTTCTGACAGGAGAATCAAAATGGTGCTTTTTTCTGACGGGAGAATCAAACTGGTGCTTCTTTCTGACAGGAGAATCAAAATGGTGTTTTTTTATGACAGGAGAATCAAAATGGTGCTTTTTATGACAGGAGAATCAAACTGGGGTTTTTTATGACAGGAGAATCAAAATGGTGATTTTTTCTGATGGGAGAATCAAAATGATGGTTTTTTCTGACAGGAGAATCAAACTGGGGTTTTTTATGACAGGAGAATCAAACTGGAGTATTTTATGACAGGAGAATCAAAATGGTGCTTTTTTCTGACAGGATAATCAAAATGGTGTTTTTTTCTGACAGGAGAATCAAAATGGTGTTTTTTATGACAGGAGAATCAAAATGGTGCTTTTATCTGACGGGAGAATCAAAATGGTGCTTTTTTCTGACAGGAGAATCAAAATGGTGATTTTGTCTGACGGGAGAATCAAAATGGTGTTTTTTTCCGACGGGAGAATCAAAATGGTGCTTTTTTCTGACAGGAGAATCAAAATGGTGTTTTTTTCTGACAGGAGAATCAAAATGGTGCTTTTTTCTGACAAGAATCAAAATGGTGCTTTTTTCTGACGGGAGAATCAAAATGGTGCTGTTTTCTGATGGTAGATTCAAAATGGTGTTTCTTTCTGACAGGAGAATCAAAATGGTGTTTTTTTATGACAGAAGAATCAAAATGGTGCTTTTTTCTGACAAGAATCAAAATGGTGTTTTTTTCTGACGGGAGAATCAAAATGGTGCTTTTTTCTGACAGGAGAATCAAAATTGTGTTTTTTTCTGACAGGAGAATCAAAATTGTGTTTTTTTCTGACGGGAGAATCAAAATGGTCCTTTTTCAGACGGGAGAATCAAAATGGTCCTTTTTTCCGACGGGAGAATCAAAATGGTGCATTTTCCTGACGGGAGAATCAAAATGGTCTTTTTTTTTGACGGGAGAATCAAAATGGTGTTTTTTTCCGACGGGAGAATCAAAATGGTACTTTTTTCTGACAAGAATCAAAATGGTGCTTTTTTCTGACGGGAGAATCAAAATGGTGCTTTTTTTTGACGGGAGAATCAAAATGGTGCTTTTTTCTGACGGGAGATTCAAAATGGTCCTTTTTCTGACGGGAGAATCAAAATGGTGTTTTTTTCTGACGGGAGAATCAAAATGGTCCTTTTTTCATACGGGAGAATCAAAATGGTGTTTTTTTCTGACGGGATAATCAAATTGTTCTTCTTTCTGACGGGAGAATCAAACTGGTGTTTTTTTTTCCAACGGGAGAATCAAAATGGTGCTTTTTTCTGATGGGAGAATCAAAATGGTGATTTCTTCCGACGGGAGAATCAAAATGGTGCTTTTTTCTGACGGGAGAATCAAAATGGTGATTTCTTCCGACGGGAGAATCAAAATGGTGCTTTTTTCCGACGGGAGAATCAAAATGGTGATTTCTTCCGACGGGAGAATCAAAATGGTGTTTTTTTCCGACAGGAGAATCAAAATGGTTGTTTTTTTCCGACGGGAGAATCAAAATGGTGTTTTTCCTGACGTGAGAATCAAAATGGTGCTTTTTTCTGACAGGAGAATCAAACTGGTGCCTTTTTCTGACGGGAGAATCAAATTGGTGCTTTTTTCTGACGGGAGAATCAAAATGGTGTTTTTTTCTGATGGGAGAATCAAAATGGTGTTTTTTCCGACAGGAGAATCAAAATGGTGCTTTTTTCTGACAATAATCAAAATGGTGCTTTTTTCTGACAATAATCAAAATGGTGCCTTTTTCTGACAAGATAAAATTTTTCTGACAGGAGAATCAAAATGGTGCTTTTTTCCGATGGGAGAATCAAAATGGTGCTTTTGGGTAGATAAAAGGGATCTTTCTGACAGGAGAATCAAAATGGTGCTTTTTCTGACGGGAGAATCAAAATGGTGCTTTTTTCTGATGGGGAGAATCAAAATGGTGCTTTTTTCTGACGGGAGAATCAAAATGGTGCTTTTTTCTGACGGAGAATCAAATGGCCTTTTTTATGACAGGAGAATCAAACTGGGGTATTTTATGACAGGAGAATCAAAATGGTGCTTTTTTCTGACAGGATAATCAAAATGGTGTTTTTTTCTGACAGGAGAATCAAAATGGTGTTTTTTATGACAGGAGAATCAAAATGGTGCTTTTTTCTGACAGGAGAATCAAAATGGTGCTTTTTTCTGACGGGAGAATCAAAATGGTGCTTTTTTCTGACAGGAGAATGAAAATGGTGCTTTTTTCTGACAGGAGAATCAAAATGGTGCTTTTTTCTGATGGGAGAATCAAAATGATGGTTTTTTCTGACAGGAGAATCAAACTGGGGTTTTTTATGACAGGAGAATCAAACTGGGGTATTTTATGACAGGAGAATCAAAATGGTGCTTTTTTCTGACAGGATAATCAAAATGGTGTTTTTTTCTGACAGGAGAATCAAAATGGTGTTTTTTATGACAGGAGAATCAAAATGGTGCTTTTTTCTGATGGGAGAATCAAAATGGTGTTTTTTTCTGACAGGAGAATCAAAATGGTGCTTTTTTCTGACGGGAGAATCAAAATGGTGCTTTTTTCTGACAGGAGAATCAAAATGGTGCTTTTTTCTGACAGGAGAATCAAAATGGTGTTTTTTTCTGACAGGATAATCAAAATGGTGCTTTTTTCCGAGGGAGAATCAAATGGTGCTTTTTTCTGATGGTAGAATCAAAATGGTGCTTCTTTCTGACAGGAGAATCAAAATGGTGCTTTTTTCTGACGGGAGAATCAAAATGGTCCTTTTTTCTGACAGGAGAATCAAAATGGTTCTTTTTTCTGACGAGAGAATCAAAATGGTGCTATTTAACAGGAGAATCAAAATGATGGTTTTTTCTGACAGGAGAATCAAACTGGGGTTTTTTATGACAGGAGAATCAAACTGGAGTATTTTATGACAGGAGAATCAAAATGGTGCTTTTTTCTGACAGGATAATCAAAATGGTGTTTTTTTCTCACAGGAGAATCAAAATGGTGTTTTTTATGACAGGAGAATCAAAATGGTGCTTTTATCTGACGGGAGAATCAAAATGGTGCTTTTTTCTGACAGGAGAATCAAAATGGTGATTTTTTCTGACGGGAGAATCAAAATGGTGCTTTTTTCCGACAGGAGAATCAAAATGGTGCTTTTTTCTGACAGGAGAATCAAAATGGTGTTTTTTTCTGACAGGAGAATCAAAATGGTGCTTTTTTCCGACAAGAATCAAAATGGTGCTTTTTTCTGACGGTAGAATCAAAATGGTGCTGTTTTCTG
>JABXNX010001175.1:0-13465 GCA_014843695.1 Archivesica marissinica | reverse complement strand
TATATTTGAACTGGTGGTGTTACTATATATGTGTCAATGTATGCTATATTTGAACTGGTGTTGTTACTATTATATGTGTCAATGTATGCTATATTTGAACTGGTGGTGTTACTATATATGTGTCAATGTATGCTATATTTGAACTGGTGGTGTTACTATATATGTGTCAATGTATGCTATATTTGAATTGGTGTTGTTACTACTATATGTGTCAATGTATGCTATATTTGAACTGGTGGTGTTACTATATATGTGTCAATGTATGCTATATTTGAACTGGTGGTGTTACCATATATGTGTCAATGTATGCTATATTTGAACTGATGGTGTTACTACTATATGTGTCAATGTATGCTATATTTGAACTGGTGGTGTTACTATATATGTGTCAATGTATGCTATATTTGAACTGGTGGTGTTACTATTATATGTGTCAATGTATGCTATATTTGAACTGGTTTTGTTACTATTATATGTGTCAATGTATGTTATATTTGAACTGGTGGTGTTACTATATATGTGTCAATGTATGTTATATTTGAACTTGTGGTGTTACTATTATATGTGTCAATGTATGTTATATTTGAACTGGTGGTGTTACTATATATGTGTCAATGTATGTTATATTTGAACTGGTGGTGTTACTATATATGTGTCAATGTATGCTATATTTGATCTGGTGGTGTTACTATATATGTGTCAATGTATGTTATATTTGAACTGGTGGTGTTACTATTATATGTGTCAATGTATGCTATATTTGAACTGGTGGTGTTACTATTATATGTGTCAATGTATGCTATATTTGAACTGGTGGTGTGTTACTATTATATGTGTCAATGTATGTTATATTTGAACTGGTGGTGTTACTATATATGTGTCAATGTATGTTATATTTGAACTGGTGGTGTTACTATATATGTGTCAATGTATGTTATATTTGAACTGGTGGTGTTACTATTATATGTGTCAATGTATGTTATATTTGAACTGGTGGTGTTACTATATATGTGTCAATGTATGTTATATTTGAACTGGTGGTTACTATATATGTGTCAATGTATGTTATATTTGAACTGGTGGTGTTACTATATATGTGTCAATGTATGTATATTTGAACTGGTGGTGTTACTATATATGTGTCAATGTATGTTATATTTGAACTGGTGGTGTTACTATTATATGTGTCAATGTATGTATATTTGAACTGGTGTTGTTACTATATATGTGTCAATGTATGTTATATTTGAACTGGTGGTGTTACTATATATGTGTCAATGTATGTTATATTTGAACTGGTGTTGTTACTATATATGTGTCAATGTATGTTATATTTGAACTGGTGGTGTTACTATATATGTGTCAATGTATGTTATATTTGAACTGGTGGTGTTACTATTATATGTGTCAATGTATGTTATATTTGAACTGGTGGTGTTACTATATATGTGTCAATGTATGCTATATTTGAACTGGTGGTGTTACTATTATATGTGTCAATGAATGTTATATTTGAACTGGTGGTGTTACTATATATGTGTCAATGTATGCTATATTTGAACTGGTGGTGTTACTATATATGTGTCAATGTATGCTATATTTGAACTGGTGGTGTTACTATTATATGTGTCAATGTATGCTATATTTGAACTGGTGGTGTTACTATTATATGTGTCAATGTATGCTATATTTGAACTGGTGGTGTTACTATATATGTGTCAATGTATGCTATATTTGACCTGGTGATGTTACTATATATGTGTCAATGTATGTTATATTTTAACTGGTGTTGTTACTATATATGTGTCAATGTATGCTATATTTGAACTGGTGGTGTTACTATATATGTGTCAATGTATGCTATATTTGAACTGGTGATGTTACTATATATGTGTCAATGTATGCTATATTTGAACTGGTGGTGTTACTATATATGTGTCAATGTATGCTATATTTGAACTGGTGGTGTTACTATTATATGTGTCAATGTATGCTATATTTGAACTGGTGGTGTTACTACTATATGTGTCAATGTATGCTATATTTGAACTGGTGGTGTTACTATATATGTGTCAATGTATGCTATATTTGAACTGGTGGTGTTACTATATATGTGTCAATGTATGCTATATTTGAACTGGTGGTGTTACTATTATATGTGTCAATGTATGCTATATTTGAACTGGTGGTGTTACTATATATGTGTCAATGTATGCTATATTTGAACTGGTGGTGTTACTATATATGTGTCAATGTATGCTATATTTGAACTGGTGTTGTTACTATATATGTGTCAATGTATGCTATATTTGAACTGGTGGTGTTACTATATATGTGTCAATGTATGTTATATTTGAACTGGTGGTGTTACTATATATGTGTCAATGTATGCTATATTTGAACTGGTGATGTTACTATATATGTGTCAATGTATGTTATATTTGAACTGGTGGTGTTACTATATATGTGTCAATGTATGTTATATTTGAACTGGTGGTGTTACTATATATGTGTCAATGTATGTTATATTTGAACTGGTGGTGTTACTATTATATGTGTCAATGTATGCTATATTTGAACTGGTGGTGTTACTATATATGTGTCAATGTATGCTATATTTGAACTGGTGGTGTTACTATTATATGTGTCAATGTATGCTATATTTGAACTGGTGGTGTTACTATATATGTGTCAATGTATGCTATATTTGAACTGGTGGTGTTACTATATATGTGTCAATGTATGCTATATTTGAACTGGTGGTGTTACTATATATGTGTCAATGTATGTTATATTTGAACTGGTGGTGTTACTATATATGTGTCAATGTATGCTATATTTGAACTGGTGGTGTTACTATATATGTGTCAATGTATGTTATATTTGAACTGGTGGTGTTACTATTATATGTGTCAATGTATGCTATATTTGAACTGGTGGTGTTACTATATATGTGTCAATGTATGTTATATTTGAACTGGTGGTGTTACTATTATATGTGTCAATGTATGCTATATTTGAACTGGTGGTGTTACTATTATATGTGTCAATGTATGTTATATTTGAACTGGTGGTGTTACTATATATGTGTCAATGTATGTTATATTTGAAATGGTGGTGTTACTATATATGTGTCAATGTATGTTATATTTGAACTGGTGGTGTTACTATATATGTGTCAATGTATGTTATATTTGAACTGGTGGTGTTACTATTATATGTGTCAATGTATGTTATATTTGAACTGGTGGTGTTACTATTATATGTGTCAATGTATGCTATATTTGAACTGGTGGTGTTACTATTATATGTGTCAATGTATGTTATATTTGAACTGGTGGTGTTACTATTATATGTGTCAATGTATGCTATATTTGAACTGGTGGTGTTACTATTATATGTGTCAATGTATGTTATATTTGAACTGGTGGTGTTACTATATATGTGTCAATGTATGTTATATTTGAAATGGTGGTGTTACTATATATGTGTCAATGTATGTTATATTTGAACTGGTGGTGTTACTATATATGTGTCAATGTATGTTATATTTGAACTGGTGGTGTTACTATTATATGTGTCAATGTATGTTATATTTGAACTGGTGGTGTTACTATATATGTGTCAATGTATGTTATATTTGAACTGGTGTTGTTACTATATATGTGTCAATGTATGTTATATTTGAACTGGTGGTGTTACTATATATGTGTCAATGTATGTTATATTTGAACTGGTGGTGTTACTATATATGTGTCAATGTATGCTATATTTGAACTGGTGGTGTTACTATTATATGTGTCAATGTATGCTATATTTGAACTGGTGGTGTTACTATATATGTGTCAATGTATGCTATATTTGAACTGGTGGTGTTACTATTATATGTGTCAATGTATGCTATATTTGAACTGGTGGTGTTACTATTATATGTGTCAATGTATGCTATATTTGAACTGGTGGTGTTACTATATATGTGTCAATGTATGCTATATTTGAACTGGTGGTGTTACTATTATATGTGTCAATGTATGCTATATTTGAACTGGTGGTGTTACTATATATGTGTCAATGTATGCTATATTTGAACTGGTGGTGTTACTATATATGTGTCAATGTATGCTATATTTGAACTGGTGGTGTTACTATATATGTGTCAATGTATGCTATATTTGAACTGGTGGTGTTACTATATATGTGTCAATGTATGTTATATTTGAACTGGTGGTGTTACTATATATGTGTCAATGTATGTTATATTTGAACTGGTGGTGTTACTATATATGTGTCAATGTATGTTATATTTGAACTGGTGGTGTTACTATATATGTGTCAATGTATGCTATATTTGAACTGGTGGTGTTACTATTATATGTGTCAATGTATGCTATATTTGAACTGGTGGTGTTACTATTATATGTGTCAATGTATGCTATATTTGAACTGGTGGTGTTACTATTATATGTGTCAATGTATGCTATATTTGAACTGGTGGTGTTACTATATATGTGTCAATGTATGCTATATTTGAACTGGTGGTGTTACTATTATATGTGTCAATGTATGCTATATTTGAACTGGTGGTGTTACTATATATGTGTCAATGTATGTTATATTTGAACTGGTGGTGTTACTATATATGTGTCAATGTATGTTATATTTGAACTGGTGTGTTACTATATATGTGTCAATGTATGTTATATTTGAACTGGTGGTGTTACTATATATGTGTCAATGTATGTTATATTTGAACTGGTGGTGTTACTATTATATGTGTCAATGTATGTTATATTTGAACTGGTGGTGTTACTATATATGTGTCAATGTATGTTATATTTGAACTGGTGGTGTTACTATTATATGTGTCAATGTATGCTATATTTGAACTGGTGGTGTTACTATTATATGTGTCAATGTATGCTATATTTGAACTGGTGGTGTTACTATTATATGTGTCAATGTATGCTATATTTGAACTGGTGGTGTTACTATATATGTGTCAATGTATGTTATATTTGAACTGGTGGTGTTACTATATATGTGTCAATGTATGCTATATTTGAACTGGTGGTGTTACTATATATGTGTCAATGTATGTTATATTTGAACTGGTGGTGTTACTATATCTGTGTCAATGTATGCTATATTTGAACTGGTGGTGTTACTATTATATGTGTCAATGTATGCTATATTTGAACTGGTGTTGTTACTATTATATGTGTCAATGTATGCTATATTTGAACTGGTGGTGTTACTACTATATGTGTCAATGTATGCTATATTTGAACTGGTGTTGTTACTATTATATGTGTCAATGTATGCTATATTTGAACTGGTGGTGTTACTACCATATGTGTCAATGTATGCTATATTTGAACTGGTGGTGTTACTACTATATGTATCAATGTATGTTATATTTGAACTGGTGGTGTTACTATATGTGTCAATGTATGCTATATTTGAACTGGTGGTGTTACTACTATATGTGTCAATGTATGCTATATTTGAACTGGTGGTGTTACTATATGTGTCAATGTATGCTATATTTGAACTGGTGGTGTTACTATATATGTGTCAATGAATGCTATATTTGAACTGGTGGTGTTACTACTATATGTGTCAATGTATGTTATATTTGAACTGGTGGTGTTACTATATATGTGTCAATGTATGTTATATTTGAACTGGTGGTGTTACTATATATGTGTCAATGTATGTTATATTTGAACTGGTGGTGTTACAACTATATGTGTCAATGTATGTTATATTTCAACTGGTGGTGTTACTACTATATGTGTCAATGTATGCTATATTTGAACTGGTGGTGTAACTATTATATGTGTCAATGTATGTTATATTTGAACTGGTGGTGTTACTATTATATGTGTCAATGTATGCTATATTTGAACTGGTGGTGTTACTATTATATGTGTCAATGTATGTTATATTTGAACTGGTGGTGTTACTATATATGTGTCAATGTATGCTATATTTGAACTGGTGGTGTTACTAATATGTGTCAATGTATTATATTTGAACTGGTGGTGTTACTATTATATGTGTCAATGTATGCTATATTTGAACTGGTGGTGTTACTATTATATGTGTCAATGTATGTTATATTTGAACTGGTGGTGTTACTATATATGTGTCAATGTATGCTATATTTGAACTGGTGGTGTTACTATTATATGTGTCAATGTATGTTATATTTGAACTGGTGGTGTTACTATTATATGTGTCAATGTATGCTATATTTGAACTGGTGGTGTTACTATTATATGTGTCAATGTATGTTATATTTGAACTGGTGGTGTTACTATTATCTGTGTCAATGTATGCTATATTTGAACTGGTGGTGTTACTATATATGTGTCAATGTATGCTATATTTAAACTGGTGATGTTACTATATATGTGTCAATGTATGTTATATTTGAACTGGTGGTGTTACTATTATATGTGTCAATGTATGCTATATTTGAACTGGTGGTCTTACTATATATGTGTCAATGTATGCTATATTTGAACTGGTGATGTTACTATATATGTGTCAATGTATGCTATATTTGAACTGGTGATGTTACTATATATGTGTCAATGTATGCTATATTTGAACTGGTGGTGTTACTATATATGTGTCAATGTATGCTATATTTGAATTGGTGATGTTACTATATATGTGTCAATGTATGTTATATTTGAACTGGTGGTGTTACTATTATATGTGTCAATGTATGCTATATTTGAACTGGTGATGTTACTATATATGTGTCAATGTATGTTATATTTGAACTGGTGGTGTTACTATTATATGTGTCAATGTATGCTATATTTGAACTGGTGGTGTTACTATATATGTGTCAATGTATGTTATATTTGAACTGGTGGTGTTACTATATATGTGTCAATGTATGCTATATTTGAACTGGTGGTGTTACTATTATATGTGTCAATGTATGCTATATTTGAACTGGTGGTGTTACTACTATATGTGTCAATGTATGCTATATTTGAACTGGTGGTGTTACTATATGTGTCAATGTATGCTATATTTGAACTGGTGGTGTTACTATATATGTGTCAATTTATGTTATATTTGAACTGGTGGTGTTACTATATATGTGTCAATGTATGTTATATTTGAACTGGTGTTGTTACTATATATGTGTCAATGTATGCTATATTTGAACTGGTGGTGTTACTATATATGTGTTATGTATGTTATATTTGAACTGGTGGTGTTACTATTATATGTGTCTATGTATGTTATATTTGAACTGGTGGTGTTACTACTATATGTGTCAATGTATGCTATATTTGAACTGGTGGTGTTACTATTATATGTGTCAATGTATGCTATATTTGAACTAGTGGTGTTACTATATATGTGTCAATGTATGCTATATATGAACTGGTGGTGTTACTATATATGTGTCAATGTATGCTATATTTGAACTGGTGGTGTTACTATATATGTGTCAATGTATGCTATATTTGAACTGGTGATGTTACTATATATGTGTCAATGTAGGCTATATTTGAACTGGTGGTGTTACTATATATGTGTCAATGTAGGCTATATTTGAACTGGTGGTGTTACTATATATGTGTCAATGTATGCTATATTTGAACTGGTGTTGTTACTATTATATGTGTCAATGTATGCTATATTTGAACTGGTGGTGTTACTATATATGTGTCAATGTATGCTATATTTGAACTGGTGGTGTTACTATATATGTGTCAATGTATGCTATATTTGAATTGGTGTTGTTACTACTATATGTGTCAATGTATGCTATATTTGAACTGGTGGTGTTACTATATATGTGTCAATGTATGCTATATTTGAACTGGTGGTGTTACCATATATGTGTCAATGTATGCTATATTTGAACTGATGGTGTTACTACTATATGTGTCAATGTATGCTATATTTGAACTGGTGGTGTTACTATATATGTGTCAATGTATGCTATATTTGAACTGGTGGTGTTACTATTATATGTGTCAATGTATGCTATATTTGAACTGGTTGTGTTACTATTATATGTGTCAATGTATGCTATATTTGAACTGGTGGTGTTACTATATATGTGTCAATGTATGTTATATTTGAACATGTGGTCTTACTATTATATGTGTCAATGTATGCTATATTTGAACTGGTGGTGTTACTATATATGTGTCAATGTATGTTATATTTGAACTGGTGGTGTTACTATATATGTGTCAATGTATGCTATATTTGAACTGGTGATGTTACTATATATGTGTCAATGTATGTTATATTTGAACTGGTGGTGTTACTATTATATGTGTCAATGTATGCTATATTTGAACTGGTGGTGTTACTACTATATGTGTCAATGTATGCTATATTTGAACTGGTGGTGTTACTATATATGTGTCAATTTATGTTATATTTGAACTGGTGGTGTTACTATATATGTGTCAATGTATGTTATATTTGAACTGGTGTTGTTACTATATATGTGTCAATGTATGCTATATTTGAACTGGTGGTGTTACTATATATGTGTCAATGTATGTTATATTTGAACTGGTGGTGTTACTATTATATGTGTCAATGTATGTTATATTTGAACTGGTGTTGTTACTATATATGTGTCAATGTATGTTATATTTGAACTGGTGGTGTTACTATATATGTGTCAATGTATGTTATATTTGAACTGGTGTTGTTACTATATATGTGTCAATGTATGTTATATTTGAACTGGTGGTGTTACTATATATGTGTCAATGTATGTTATATTTGAACTGGTGGTGTTACTATATATGTGTCAATGTATGTTATATTTGAACTGGTGGTGTTACTATATATGTGTCAATGTATGTTATATTTGAACTGGTGGTGTTACTATATATGTGTCAATGTATGCTATATTTGAACTGGTGGTGTTACTATATATGTGTCAATGTATGCTATATTTGAACTGGTGGTGTTACTATATATGTGTCAATGTATGCTATATTTGAACTGGTGGTGTTACTATATATGTGTCAATGTATGTTATATTTGAACTGGTGGTGTTACTATATATGTGTCAATGTATGCTATATTTGAACTGGTGGTGTTACTATATATGTGTCAATGTATGTTATATTTGAACTGGTGGTGTTACTATATATGTGTCAATGTATGCTATATTTGAACTGGTGGTGTTACTATTATATGTGTCAATGTATGCTATATTTGAACTGGTGGTGTTACTATTATATGTGTCAATGTATGCTATATTTGAACTGGTGGTGTTACTATATATGTGTCAATGTATGCTATATTTGAACTGGTGGTGTTACTATATATGTGTCAATGTATGTTATATTTGAACTGGTGGTGTTACTATATATGTGTCAATGTATGCTATATTTGAACTGGTGGTGTTACTATATATGTGTCAATGTATGCTATATTTGAACTGGTGGTGTTACTATATATGTGTCAATGTATGCTATATTTGAACTGGTGGTGTTACTATATATGTGTCAATGTATGCTATATTTGAACTGGTGGTGTTACTATTATATGTGTCAATGTATGCTATATTTGAACTGGTGATGTTACTATATATGTGTCAATGTATGCTATATTTGAACTGGTGGTGTTACTATATATGTGTCAATGTATGCTATATTTGAACTGGTGGTGTTACTATATATGTGTCAATGTATGCTATATTTGAACTGGTGGTGTTACTATTATATGTGTCAATGTATGCTATATTTGAACTGGTGGTGTTACTATATATGTGTCAATGTATGCTATATTTGAACTGGTGGTGTTACTATATATGTGTCAATGTATGCTATATTTGAACTGGTGGTGTTACTACTATATGTGTCAATGTATGTTATATTTGAACTGGTGGTGTTACTATATATGTGTCAATGTATGCTATATTTGAACTGGTGGTGTTACTATATATGTGTCAATGTATGCTATATTTGAACTGGTGATGTTACTATATATGTGTCAATGTATGTTATATTTGAACTGGTGGTGTTACTATATATGTGTCAATGTATGCTATATTTGAACTGGTGATGTTACTATATATGTGTCAATGTATGTTATATTTGAACTGGTGGTGTTACTATTATATGTGTCAATGTATGCTATATTTGAACTGGTGATGTTACTATATATGTGTCAATGTATGTTATATTTGAACTGGTGGTGTTACTATATATGTGTCAATGTATGCTATATTTGAACTGGTGGTGTTACTATATATGTGTCAATGTATGTTATATTTGAACTGGTGGTGTTACTATATATGTGTCAATGTATGCTATATTTGAACTGGTGGTGTTACTATATATGTGTCAATGTATGTTATATTTGAACTGGTGGTGTTACTATATATGTGTCAATGTATGCTATATTTGAACTGGTGGTGTTACTATATATGTGTCAATGTATGTTATATTTGAACTGGTGGTGTTACTATTATATGTGTCAATGTATGCTATATTTGAACTGGTGGTGTTACTATATATGTGTCAATGTATGTTATATTTGAACTGGTGGTGTTACTATTATATGTGTCAATGTATGCTATATTTGAACTGGTGGTGTTACTATATATGTGTCAATGTATGTTATATTTGAACTGGTGGTGTTACTATTATATGTGTCAATGTATGTTATATTTGAACTGGTGTTGTTACTATATATGTGTCAATGTATGTTATATTTGAACTGGTGTTGTTACTATATATGTGTCAATGTATGTTATATTTGAACTGGTGGTGTTACTATATATGTGTCAATGTATGTTATATTTGAACTGGTGTTGTTACTATATATGTGTCAATGTATGCTATATTTGAACTGGTGGTGTTACTATTATATGTGTCAATGTATGCTATATTTGAATTGGTGGTGTTACTATATATGTGTCAATGTATGCTATATTTGAACTGGTGGTGTTACTATTATATGTGTCAATGTATGCTATATTTGAACTGGTGGTGTTACTATTATATGTGTCAATGTATGCTATATTTGAACTGGTGATGTTACTATATATGTGTCAATGTATGCTATATTTGAACTGGTGGTGTTACTATTATATGTGTCAATGTATGCTATATTTGAACTGGTGGTATTACTATATATGTGTCAATGTATGCTATATTTGAACTGGTGGTGTTACTATTATATGTGTCAATGTATGCTATATTTGAACTGGTGGTGTTACTATATATGTGTCAATGTATGCTATATTTGAACTGGTGGTGTTACTATATATGTGTCAATGTATGCTATATTTGAACTGGTGGTGTTACTATATATGTGTCAATGTATGCTATATTTGAACTGGTGATGTTACTATATATGTGTCAATGTATGCTATATTTGAACTGGTGGTGTTACTATATGTGTCAATGTATGCTATATTTGAACTGGTGGTGTTACTATATGTGTCAATGTATGCTATATTTGAACTGGTGGTGTTACTACTATATGTGTCATTGTATGTTATATTTGAACTGGTGGTGTTACTACTATATGTGTCAATGTATGCTATATTTGAACTGGTGATGTTACTACTATATGTGTCAATGTATGCTATATTTGAACTGGTGGTGTTACTACTATATGTGTCAATGTATGCTATATTTGAACTGGTGATGTTACTATATATGTGTCAATGTATGTTATATTTGAACTGGTGGTGTTACTATATATGTGTCAATGTATGTTATATTTGAACTGGTGATGTTACTATATATGTGTCAATGTATGTTATATTTGAACTGGTGATGTTACTATATATGTGTCAATGTATGTTATATTTGAACTGGTGATGTTACTATATATGTGTCAATGTATGTTATATTTGAACTGGTGATGTTACTATATATGTGTCAATGTATGTTATATTTGAACTGGTGATGTTACTATATATGTGTCAATGTATGTTATATTTGAACTGGTGATGTTACTATATATGTGTCAATGTATGTTATATTTGAACTGGTGATGTTACTATATATGTGTCAATGTATGTTATATTTGAACTGGTGATGTTACTATATATGTGTCAATGTATGTTATATTTGAACTGGTGATGTTACTATATATGTGTCAATGTATGTTATATTTGAACTGGTGATGTTACTATATATGTGTCATGTATGTTATATTTGAACTGGTGGTGTTACTATTATATTTGTCAATGTATGCTATATTTGAACTGGTGATGTTACTATATATGTGTCAATGTATGTTATATTTGAACTGGTGGTGTTACTATTATATGTGTCAATGTATGCTATATTTGAACTGGTGGTGTTACTATATATGTGTCAATGTATGCTATATTTGAACTGGTGGTTACTATATATGTGTCAATGTATGCTATATTTGAACTGGTGATGTTACTATATGTGTCAATGTATGTTATATTTGAACTGGTGGTGTTACTATATATGTGTCAATGTATGCTATATTTGAACTGGTGATGTTACTATATATGTGTCAATGTATGTTATATTTGAACTGGTGGTGTTACTATTATATGTGTCAATGTATGCTATATTTGAACTGGTGATGTTACTATATATGTGTCAATGTATGTTATATTTGAACTGGTGGTGTTACTATTATATGTGTCAATGTATGCTATATTTGAACTGGTGGTGTTACTATATATGTGTCAATGTATGTTATATTTGAACTGGTGGTATTACTATATATGTGTCAATGTATGCTATATTTGAACTGGTGATGTTACTATATATGTGTCAATGTATGTTATATTTGAACTGGTGGTGTTACTATTATATGTGTCAATGTATGCTATATTTGAACTGGTGGTGTTACTACTATATGTGTCAATGTATGCTATATTTGAACTGGTGGTGTTACTATATATGTGTCAATGTATGTTATTTTGAACTGGTGTTGTTACTATATATGTGTCAATGTATGCTATATTTGAACTGGTGGTGTTACTATAATGTGTCCAATGTATGTTATTTGAACTGGTGGTGTTACTATTTATATCTGTGTATGTATTTTATTTGGTGTTGTTTTATATGTGTCAATGTATGTTATATTTGACTGGTGTTTTTACTATATGTGTCAATGTATGCTATATTGAACTGGTGGTTTACTTATATTGTCAAGTGCATATCTGCCCTATATTTGTGGTGGTGTTACTATGTTATGTATGCTATATTTGAACTGGTGGTGTTACTATTATATGTGTCAATGTATGCTATATTTGAACTGGTGGTGTTACTATATATGTGTGTCAATGTATGCTATATTTGAACTGGTGGTGTTACTATTATATGTGTCAATGTATGCTATATTTGAACTGGTGGTGTTACTATATATGTGTGTCAATGTATGCTATATTTGAACTGGTGGTGTTACTATTATATGTGTCAATGTATGCTATATTTGAACTGGTGGTGTTACT
>JABXNX010001174.1:0-13473 GCA_014843695.1 Archivesica marissinica | reverse complement strand
TATAAAATTACCTATCATAATCTGTTGGGTTTACTAAGAACCGATGTCGTGACAGTGCTTTACACTGTGTATGCAAAGCAACCAGACAAGCTCTTCAATGGAACGATTATATATCAAACGCGATTATCCAAAAACTAGATTACTGAGCCCTTAATGTAAATCATGTGTAAGTATGTTTAAGATGAAAGTGTAGATCAAAACTAATTAAAATAATGGCTAAAATACCACCCCTATCCCTTAAATTTGACCATTTTAATCGGTAAATTTGCATACTTTTCTTAAATGTTACAATAATTTCTTTGAAAAATGGCATAAAATCCAATTGACTATGTATATTCTTACACATGAATACAAAAAAAAGTGAAATAAAATCACAAAATATAAACTTCTGGACCATGTATAGTCCTTTA
Organism: Archivesica marissinica; assembly: GCA_014843695.1. Taxonomy (NCBI): domain Eukaryota; kingdom Metazoa; phylum Mollusca; class Bivalvia; order Venerida; family Vesicomyidae; genus Archivesica; species Archivesica marissinica. The sequence goes on along the minus strand of JABXNX010001174.1, from coordinate 13,063 downwards.
AGTGGACTATCAATTTATGGCGGCCATTTTGGACGCCATCTTGGATTTCTCCGAACGCCACAATTGATTCATATGCCGCATGTTTGACAAACCTCAGATATTTACAAACATTTTGGTATATAACTAGATTTGTTAGCTGACCGGGTAAGGTTGCCCCTCAAAATAGTGGTCCTATAAGCTAATAGTCACCTAACCATATCGGACATGCGGGTTTTAACATTTTCAAAAACAGGCTTTTAATGTAAATTTTGTAATATTTGAACACAATGAAGTCTGAGTCATTCATTTGTATCAACTTCAACTTGTTACTGCCGAACAATCGGTCACGATTATGATTGGTAGGCGCATTGTAGAACAGTGAGTTAATCTGGATATCTACGTTGCAGGGCCAGTTACGATATGATATGTGCAAGTTAAAGGATAAAAGGATCTACCCAGTTATCAGTGATCTATATATACATTTCGTTCTATTAAAGCCGTGTATGTACACTCGGGGATCTTGTTTTCCCGTAGTAAAACAGTTTTACAATTTATACTGCATAGCGTTTAGAGGGAGTATGAGTCTAGAATGCCAACACAAGTAGACAGACTGGGACTCGACTGTATATATGTGGGTAGCCTATTCCATAGCCTGATTAAAGGTAAACTCTTTATCTCAACCAGCCGATCAGAATATAGTATCAACCACGCATAACGCGCTTTCATCACTTGCTCCACCCAGGGTTAGGGTTGGGTTAGGGTTAGGGTCAAAACGCGTGGTTGATGTCATTATTCAGTTGGGTGGTTGAGAAAAAAGGCTTACCCTGATTAAATCGAAAATCGCCAGGCGTACGGGCCTTATGACGAGGCATTATGTATGTGAATGGCCAAAATACAGAATCCCTTCGTTCAAGGCCGTGTATGTAGAATCTGGGATCTTGTTTTCCCGTAGTAAAACAGTTTTACAATTTAATATTGTTAGTGTCGAGAAAGGCGTTGAAAGAGTCCTGTGTCTGAATAGTTCTAGTCTCGTCAACGAAGTACCGATGGAACGAAGGCATTTAAGCATAGGGTAGTTCTTGCTGGAATAGTTTATACCGAATGGATTGCCCAACAAACTGTGAATCAAATGATGAAATCTAAGATGGAACTAGATTATTAGAGTTTGTGTTTCCGTCTTCTGTCAGAAAGTGTGTCCCAACCTACTTAATGCTGTATGTCATGAATAGACATACGTTTAATAGCGCCCGTGACGATTCTTGCAGCTTCAGGTTCACGGTTATATCTAGTTATTCTTTTTCATACAGCGTACAGTTATCCCAAAGTACATCAGCATATTCTAGTTACGGTTGAATGAAGGAAATGTAGATAACGTCCAATGCTCTATGATAGATCGAGTGTGAATTTCAATGTTCTCATAACATTGATATGTGCTGAAGCCTGTTTGCTCAGTTGATCAATGACTATGTCATGATCTATCACTGGATAAGAAAACACCCATTCTTAGCCTAACATCTGCATAGGAGGATATCGAGGCTGATTGCGTTTCTTTGACAAAATAAGGGGTTTGGAGGGATTAAACATATATTATTGTCAATCCATTACGTATTGGCGTGTATGAGGATCCGGACATGTGTTATTGTCTGTCCATTACATATTGGCGTGTATGAGGATCCGGACATGTGTTATTGTCTGTCCATTACGTATTGGCGTGTATGAGGATCCGGACATGTGTTATTGTCTGTCCATTACGTATTGCCGTGTATGAGGATCCGGACATGTGTTATTGTCTGTCCATTACGTATTGGCGTGTATGAGGATCCGGACATGTGTTATTGTCTGTCCATTACGTATTGGTGTGTATGAGGATCCGGACATGTGTTATTGTATGTCCATTACGTATTGGTGTGTATGAGGATCCGGACATGTGTTATTGTCTGTCCATTACGTATTGGTGTGTATGAGGATCCGGACATGTGTTATTGTCTGTCCATTACGTATTGCGTGTATGAGGATCCGGACATGTGTTATTGTCTGTCCATTACGTATTGGCGTGTATGAGGATCCGGACATGTGTTATTGTCTGTCCATTACGAAGTGGCGTGTATGAGGATCCGGACATGTGTTATTGTCTGTCCATTACGTATTGGTGTGTATGAGGATCCGGACATGTGTTATTGTCTGTCCATTACGTATTGGCGTGTATGAGGATCCGGACATGTGTTAGTTTTCTGTCCATTACGTATTGACGTGTATGAGGATCCGGACATGTGTTATTGTCTGTCCATTACGTATTGGTGTGTATGAGGATCCGGACATGTGTTATTGTCTGTCCATTACGTATTGGTGTGTATGAGGATCCGGACATGTGTTATTGTCTGTCCATTACGTATTGGCGTGTATGAGGATCCGGACATGTGTTATTGTCTGTCCATTACGAAGTGGCGTGTATGAGGATCCGGACATGTGTTATTGTCTGTCCATTACGTATTGGTGTGTATGAGGATCCGGACATGTGTTATTGTCTGTCCATTACGTATTGGTGTGTATGAGGACCCGGACATGTGTTAGTTTTCTGTCCATTACGTATTGACGTGTATGAGGATCCGGACATGTGTTATTGTCTGTCCATTACGTATTGACGTGTATGAGGATCCGGACATGTGTTATTGTCTGTCCATTACGTATTGGCGTGTATGAGGATCCGGACATGTGTTATTGTCTGTCCATTACGTATTGGCGTGTATGAGGATCCGGACATGTGTTATTGTCTGTCCATTACGTATTGGTGTGTATGAGGATCCGGACATGTGTTATTGTCTGTCCATTACGTATTGGTGTGTATGAGGATCCGGACATGTGTTATTGTCTGTCCATTACGTATTGGTGTGTATGAGGATCCGGACATGTGTTATTGTCTGTCCATTACGTATTGGCGTGTATGAGGATCCGGACATGTGTTATTGTCTGTCCATTACGAAGTGGCGTGTATGAGGATCCGGACATGTGTTATTGTCTGTCCATTACGAAGTGGCGTGTATGAGGATCCGGACATGTGTTATTGTCTGTCCATTACGAAGTGGCGTGTATGAGGATCCGGACATTTGTTAGTTTTCTGTCCATTACGTATTGACGTGTATGAGGACCCGGACATGTGTTAGTTCTGTCCATTACGTATTGACGTGTATGAGGACCCGGACATGTGTTAGTTTTCTGTCCATTACGTATTGACGTGTATGAGGATCCGGACATGTGTTATTGTCTGTCCATTACGTATTGGTGTGTATGAGGATCCGGACATGTGTTATTGTCTGTCCATTACGAAGTGGCGTGTATGAGGATCCGGACATGTGTTATTGTCTGTCCATTACGAATTGGCGTGTATGAGGATCCGGACATGTGTTATTGTCTGTCCATTACGAAGTGGCGTGTCCGGACATGTGTTAGTTTTCTGTCCATTACGTATTGACGTGTATGAGGACCCGGACATGTGTTAGTTTTCTGTCCATTACGTATTGACGTGTAAGAGGACCCGGACATGTGTTAGTTTTCTGTCCATTACGTATTGACGTGTATGAGGATCCGGACATGTGTTATTGTCTGTCCATTACGTATTGGTGTGTATGAGGATCCGGACATGTGTTATTGTCTGTCCATTACGAAGTGGCGTGTATGAGGATCCGGACATGTGTTATTGTCTGTCCATTACGTATTGCCGTGTATGAGGAAATCGGACATGTGTTATTGTCTGTCCATTACGAAGTGGCATGTATGAGGATCCGGACATGTGTTATTGTCTGTCCATTACGAAGTGGCGTGTATGAGGATCCGGACATGTGTTATTGTCTGTCAATTACGAAGCGGCGTGTATGAGGATCCGGACATTTGTTAGTTTTCTGTCCATTACGTATTGACGTGTATGAGGACCGGACATGTGTTATTTCTGTCCATTACGTATTGACGTGTATGAGGATCCGGACATGTGTTAGTTTTCTGTCCATTACGTATGGACGTGTATGAGGGTCCGGACATGTGTTATTGTCTGTCCATTACGTATTGGTGTATGAGGATCCGGACATGTGTTATTGTCTGTCCATTACGAAGTGGCGTGTATGAGGATCCGGGCATGTGTTATTGTCTGTCCATTACGAAGTGGCGTGTATGAGGATCCGGACATGTGTTATTGTCTGTCCATTACGAAGTGGCGTGTATGAGGGTCCGGACATGTGTTAGTTTTCTGTCCATTACGTATTGACGTGTATGAGGACCCGGACATGTGTTAGTTTTCTGTCCATTACGTATTGACGTGTATGAGGACCCGGACATGTGTTAGTTTTCTGTCCATTACGTATTGACGTGTATGAGGATCCGGACATGTGTTATTGTCTGTCCATTACGTATTGGTGTGTTTGAGGATCCGGACATGTGTTATTGTCTGTCCATTACGTATTGGTGTGTATGAGTATCCGGACATGTGTTATTGTCTGTCCATTACGTATTGGTGTGTATGAGGATCCGGACATGTGTTATTGTCTGTCCATTACGTATTGGCGTGTATGAGGATCCGGACATGTGTTATTGTCTGTCCATTATGAAGTGACGTGTATGAGGATCCGGACATGTGTTATTGTCTGTCCATTACGTATTGGTGCGTATGAGGATCCGGACATGTGTTATTGTCTGTTCATTACGTATTGGCGTGTATGAGGATCCGGACATGTGTTATTGTCTGTCCATTACTAAGTGGCGTGTATGAGGATCCGGACATGTGTTAGTCTGTCATTACGAAGTGGCGTGTATGAGGATCCGGACATGTGTTATTTCTGTCCATTACGTATTGACGTGTATGAGGACCCGGACATGTGTTAGTTCTGTCCATTACGTATTGACGTGTATGAGGACCCGGACATGTGTTAGTTTTCTGTCCATTACGTATTGACGTGTATGAGGGTCCGGACATGTGTTATTGTCTGTCCATTACGTATTGGTGTGTATGAGGATCCGGACATGTGTTATTGTCTGTCCATTACGAAGTGGCGTGTATGAGGATCCGGACATGTGTTATTGTCTGTCCATTACGAAGTGGCGTGTATGAGGATCCGGACATGTGTTATTGTCTGTCCATTACGAAGTGGCGTGTATGAGGATCCGGACATGTGTTATTGTCTGTCCATTACGAAGTGGCGTGTATGAGGATCCGGACATGTGTTATTGTCTGTCCATTACGAAGTGGCGTGTATGAGGATCCGGACATGTGTTATTGTCTGTCCATTACGAAGTGGCGTGTATGAGGATCCGGACATGTGTTATTGTCTGTCCATTACGAAGTGGCGTGTATGAGGATCCGGACATGTGTTATTGTCTGTCCATTACGAAGTGGCGTGTATGAGGATCCGGACATGTGTTATTGTCTGTCCATTACGAAGTGGCGTGTATGAGGATCCGGACATGTGTTATTGTCTGTCCATTACGTACTGGTGCGTATGAGGATCCGGACATGTGTTATTGTCTGTCCATTACGTATTGCCGTGTATGAGGATCCGGACATGTGTTATTGTCTATCCATTACGAAGTGGCGTGTATGAGGATCCGGACATGTGTTATTGTCTGTCAATTACGAAGTGGCGTGTATGAGGATCCGGACATTTGTTAGTTTTCTGTCCATTACGTATTGACGTGTATGAGGACCCGGACATGTGTTAGTTTTCTGTCCATTACGTATTGACGTGTATGAGGACCCGGACATGTGTTAGTTTTCTGTCCATTACGTATTGACGTGTATGAGGATCCGGACATGTGTTATTGTCTGTCCATTACGTATTGGTGTGTATGAGGACCCGGACATGTGTTAGTTTTCTGTTCATTACGTATTGCCGTGTATGAGGATCCGGACTTGTGTTATTGTCTGTCCATTACGTATTGTTGTGTATGAGGATCCGGACATATATTATTGTCTGTCCATTACGTATTGACGTGTATGAGGATCCGGACATGTGTTATTGTCTGTCCATTACGTATTGTTGTGTATGAGGATCCGGACATGTGTTATTGTCAGTCCATAACGTATTGGTGTGTATGAGGATCCGGACATATAGTATTGTCTGTCCATTACGTATTGGTGTGTTTGAGGATCCGGACATGTGTTATTGTCTGTCCATTACGTATTGGCGTGTATGAGGATCCGGACATGTGTTATTGTCTGTCCATTACGTGTTGGTGTGTAAGAGGGTCCGGACATGTGTTATTGTCTGTCCATTACGAAGTGGCGTGTATGAGGATCCGGACATGTGTTATTGTCAGTCCATAACGTATTGGTGTGTATGAGGATCCGGACATATAGTATTGTCTGTCCATTACGTATTGGTGTGTATGCGGATCCGGACATATAGTATGGTCTGTCCATTAGGTATTGTTGTGTATGAGGATCCGGACATGTGTTATTGTCTGTCCATTACGTATTGGTGTGTATGAGGATCCGGACATGTGTTATTGTCTGTCCATTACGTGTTGGTGTGAATGAGGATTCGGATATGTGTTAGTGTCTGTCCATTACGTATTGGTGTGTATGAGGATCCGGACATGTGTTATTGTCTGTCCATTACGAAGTGGTGTGTATGAGGATCCGGACATGTGTTATTGTCTGTCCATTACGTATTGGTGTGTATGAGGATTCGGACATGTGTTAGTGTCTGTCCATTACGTATTGGTGTGTATGAGGATCCGGATATGTGTTATTGTCTGTCCATTACGTATTGGTGTGTATGAGGATCCGGACATGTGTTATTGTCTGTCGATTAGGAAGTGGTGTGTATGAGGATCCGGACATTTGTTATTATCTGTCCATTACGTAGTGGCGTGTATGAGGATCGGACATGTGTTATTGTCTGTCCATTACGAAGTGGCGTGTATGAGGATCCGGACATGTGTTATTGTCTGTCCATTACGAAGTGGCGTGTATGAGGATCCGGACATGTGTTATTGTCTGTCAATTACGAAGTGGCGTGTATGAGGATCCGGACATTTGTTAGTTTTCTGTCCATTACGTATTGACGTGTATGAGGACCCGGACATGTGTTAGTTTTCTGTCCATTACGTATTGACGTGTATGAGGATCCGGAAATGTGTTATTGTCTGTCCATTACGTATTGGTGTGTATGAGGATCCGGACATGTGTTATTGTCTGTCCATTACGAAGTGGCGTGTATGAGGATCCGGACATGTGTTATTGTCTGTCAATTACGAAGTGGCGTGTATGAGGATCCGGACATTTGTTAGTTTTCTGTCCATTACGTATTGACGTGTATGAGGACCCGGACATGTGTTAGTTTTCTGTCCATTACGTATGGACGTGTATGAGGATCCGGACATGTGTTATTGTCTGTCCATTACGTATTGGTGTGTATGAGGATCCGGACATGTGTTATTGTCTGTCCATTACGAAGTGGCGTGTATGAGGATCCGGACATGTGTTATTGTCTGTCCATTACCTATTGGTGTGTATGAGGATCCGGACATGTGTTATTGTCTGTCCATTACGAAGTGGCGTGTATGAGGATCCGGACATGTGTTAGTTTTCTGTCCATTACATATTGATGTGTATGAGGACCCGGACATGTGTTAGTTTTCTGTCCATGACGTATTGACCATTATGAGGATCCGGACATGTGTTATTGTCTGTCCATTACGTATTGACGTGTATGAGGATCCGGACATGTGTATTGTCTGTCCATTACGATTGGTGTGTATGAGGATCCGGACATGTGTTATTGTCTGTCCATTACGAAGTGGCGTGTGTATGAGGATCCGGACATGTGTTATTGTCTGTCCATTACGAAGTGGCGTGTATGAGGATCCGGACATGTGTTATTGTCTGTCCATTACGTAGTGGTGTGTATGAGGATCCGGACATGTGTTATTGTCTGTCCATTACGAAGTGGTGTGTATGAGGATCCGGACATGTGTTATTGTCTGTCCATTACGAAGTGGCGTGTATGAGGATCCGGACATGTGTTATTGTCAGTCCATAACGTATTGGTGTGTATGAGGATCCGGACATGTGTTATTGTCTGTCCATTACGTATTGGTGTGTATGAGGATCCGGACATGTGTTATTGTCTGTCCATTACGAAGTGACGTGTATGAGGATCCGGACATGTGTTATTGTCTGTCCATTACGTATTGGTGTGTATGAGGATCCGAACATGTGTTATTGTCTGTTCATTACGTATTGGCGTGCATGAGGATCCGGACATGTGTTATTGTCTGTCTATTACGAAGTGACGTGTATGAGGATCCGGACATGTGTTATTGTCTGTCCATTACGTATTGGTGTGTATGAGGATCCGAACATGTGTTATTGTCTGTTCATTACGTATTGGCGTGCATGAGGATCCGGACATGTGTTATTGTCTGTCTATTACGAAGTGACGTGTATGAGGATCCGGACATGTGTTATTGTCTGTCCATTACGTATTGGTGTGTATGAGGATCCGAACATGTGTTATTGTCTGTTCATTACGTATTGGCGTGCATGAGGATCCGGACATGTGTTATTGTCTGTCTATTACGAAGTGACGTGTATGAGGATCCGGACATGTGTTATTGTCTGTCCATTACGTATTGGTGTGTATGAGGATCCGAACATGTGTTATTGTCTGTTCATTACGTATTGGCGTGCATGAGGATCCGGACATGTGTTATTGTCTGTCTATTACGAAGTGGCGTGTATGAGGATCCGGACATGTGTTATTGTCTGTTCATTACGTATTGGTGCGTATGAGGATCCGGACATATATTATTGTCTGTCCATTACGTATTGACGTGTATGAGGATCCGGACATGTGTTATTGTCTGTCCACTACGTATTGTTGTGTATGAGGATCCGGACATATATTATTGTATGTCCATTACGTATTGACGTGTATGAGGATCCGGACATGTGTTATTGTCTGTCCATTACGTATTGGTGTGTATGAGGATCCGGACATGTGTTATTGTCTGTCCATTACGAAGTGGCGTGTATGAGGATCCGGACATGTGTTATTGTCTGTCCATTACGAAGTGGCGTGATGAGGATCCGGACATGTGTTATTGTCTGTCCATTACGTACTGGTGTGTATGAGGATCCGGACATGTGTTATTGTCTGTCCATTACGAAGTGGCGTGTATGAGGATCCGGGCATGTGTTATTGTCTGTCCATTACGAAGTGGCGTGTATGAGGATCCGGACATGTGTTATTTTCTGTCCATTACGTATTGGCGTGTATGAGGATCCGGACATGTGTTATTGTCTGTCCATTACGAAGTGGCTTGTATGAGGATCCGGACATGGATTAGTTTTCTGTCCATTACGTATTGGTGTGTATGAGGACCCGGACATATATTATTGTCTGTCCATTACGTATTGGTGTGTATGAGGATCCGGATATGTGTTATTGTCTGTCCATTACGTATTGGTGTGTATGAGGACCCGGACATATATTATTGTCTGTCCATTACGTATTGGTGTGTATGAGGATCCGGATATGTGTTATTGTCTGTCCATTACGTATTGGTGTGTATGAGGACCCGGACATATATTATTGTCTGTCCATTACGTATTGGTGTGTATGAGGATCCGGATATGTGTTATTGTCTGTCCATTACGTATTGGTGTGTATGAGGACCCGGACATATATTATTGTCTGTCCATTACGTATTGGTGTGTATGAGGATCCGGATATGTGTTATTGTCTGTCCATTACGTATTGGTGTGTATGAGGATCCGGACATGTGTTATTGTCTGTCCATTACGTATTGGTGTGTATGAGGATCCGGACATGTGTTATTGTCTGTCCATTACGTATTGGTGTGTATGAGGATCCGGACATATATTATTGTCTGTCCATTACGTATTGACGTGTATGAGGATCCGGACATGTGTTATTGTCTATCCATTACGTATTGTTGTGTATGAGGATCCGGACATATATTATTGTATGTCCATTACGTATTGCCGTGTATGAGGACCCGGACATGTGATAGTTTTCTGTCCATTACGTATTGAAGTGTATGAGGACCCGGACATGTGTTAGTTTTCTGTCCATTACGTATTGACGTGTATGAGGATCCGGACATGTGTTATTGTCTGTCCATTACGTATTGGTGTGTATGAGGATCCGGACATGTGTTATTGTCTGTTCATTACGTATTGGCGTGTATGAGGATCCGGACATGTATTATTGTCTGTCCATTACGAAGTGGCGTGTATGAGGATCCTGACATGTGTTATTGTCTGTTCATTACGTATTGGCGTGTATGACGATCCGGACATGTGTTATTGTCTGTCCATTTCGAAGTGGCGTGTATGAGGACCCGGGCATGTGTTATTGTCTGTCCATTACGTATTGTTGTGTATAAGATCCGGACATGTGTTATTGTCTGTCCATTACGTATTGTTGTGTATGAGATCCCGACATGTGTTATTGTCTGTCCATTACGTATTGTTGTTGTGTATGAGATCCGGACATGTGTTATTGTCTGTCCATTACGTATTGGTGTGTATGAGGATCCGGACATGTGTTATTGTCTGTCCATTACGAAGTGGCGTGTATGAGGATCCGGACATGTGTTATTTTCTGTATTACGTATTGACGTGTATGAGGACGGACAGTGTTAGTTTCTGTCCATTACATATTGGTGTGTATGAGGACCCGGACATGTGTTAGTTTCTGTCCATTACGTATTGTGTGTATGAGGATCCGGACATGTGTTATTGTCTGTCCATTACGTATTGGTGTGTATGAGGATCCGGACATGTGTTATTGTCTGTCCATTACGAAGTGGCGTGTATGAGGATCCGGACATGTGTTATTGTCTGTCCATTACGTGTTGGTGTGTATGAGGATTCGGATATGTGTTAATGTCTGTCCATTAGGTATTGGTGTGTATAAGGATCCGGACATGTGTTATTGTCTGTCCATTACGAAGTGGCGTGTATGAGGATCCGGACATGTGTTATTGTCTGTCCATTACGAAGTGGCGTGTATGAGGATCCGGACATGTGTTATTGTCTGTCCATTACGTGTTGGTGTGTATGAGGATTCGGACATGTGTTAATGTCTGTCCATTAGGTATTGGTGTGTGTATAAGGATCCGGACATGTGTTATTGTCTGTCCATTACGAAGTGGCGTGTATGAGGATCCGGACATGTGTTATTGTCTGTCCATTACGAAGTGGCGTGTATGAGGATCCGGACATATAGTATTGTCTGTCCATTACGTATTGGTGTATGAGGATCCGGACATGTGTATGGTCTGTCCATTAGGTATGTGTGTATGAGGATCCGGACATGTGTTATTGTCTGTCCATTACGTATGGTGTGTATGAGGATCCGGACATGTGTTATTGTCTGTCCATTACGTGTTGGTGTGAATGAGGATTCGGACATGTGTTAGTGTCTGTCCATTACGTATTGGTGTGTATGAGGATCCGGACATGTGTTATTGTCTGTCCATTACGAAGTGGTGTGTATGAGGATCCGGACATGTGTTATTGTCTGTCCATTACGTATTGGTGTGTATGAGGATTCGGACATGTGTTAGTGTCTGTCCATTACGTATTGGTGTGTATGAGGATCCGGATATGTGTTATTGTCTGTCCATTACGTATTGGTGTGTATGAGGATCCGGACATGTGTTATTGTCTGTCGATTAGGAAGTGGTGTGTATGAGGATCCGGACATTTGTTATTATCTGTCCATTACGAAGTGGCGTGTATGAGGATCCGGACATGTGTTATTGTCTGTCCATTACGAAGTGGCGTGTATGAGGATCCGGACATGTGTTATTGTCTATCCATTACGAAGTGGCGTGTATGAGGATCCGGACATGTGTTATTGTCTGTCAATTACGAAGTGGCGTGTATGAGGATCCGGACATTTGTTAGTTTTCTGTCCATTACGTATTGACGTGTATGAGGACCCGGACATGTGTGGTTTCTGTCCATTACGTATTGACGTGTATGAGGATCCGGACATGTGTTATTGTCTGTCCATTACGTATTGGTGTGTATGGATCCGGACATGTGTTATTGTCTGTCCATTACGAAGTGGCGTGTATGAGGATCCGGACATGTGTATTGTCTGTCAATTACGTATGGGTGTGTATGAGGATCCGGACATTTGTTATTGTCTGTCCATTACGTATTGACGTGTATGAGGACCCGGACATGTGTTAGTTTCTGTCCATTACGTATTGACGTGTATGAGGATCCGGACATGTGTTATTGTCTGTCCATTACGTTGGTGTGTATGAGGATCCGGACATGTGTTATTGTCTGTCCATTACTAAGTGGCGTGTATGAGGATCCGGACATGTGTTAATGTCTGTTCATTACGTATTGGCGTGTATGAGGATCCGGACATGTGTTATTGTCTGTCCATTACGAAGTGGCGTGTATGAGGACCCGGGCATGTGTTATTGTCTGTCCATTACGTATTGTTGTGTATGAGGACCGGACATGTGTTAGTTTCTGTCCATACGTATTGGTGTGTATGAGGATCGGACATGTGTTATTGTCTGTCCATTACGTAGTGGGGTGTATGAGGATCGGACAGGTGTTATTGTCTGTCCATTACGTATTGGTGTGTATGAGGATCCGGACATGTGTTATTGTCTGTCCATTACGTATAGACGTGTATGAGGATCCGGACATGTGTTATTGTCTGTCCATTACCTATTGGCGTGTATGAGGATCCGGACATATAGTATTGTCTGTCCATTACGTATTGCCGTGTATGAGGATCCGGACATGTGTTATTGTCTGTCCATTACGTATTGTTGTGTATGAGGATCCGGACATATATTATTGTCTGTCCATTACGTATTGACGTGTATGAGGATCCGGACATGTGTTATTTTCTGTCCATTACGTATTGGCGTGTATGAGGATCCGGACATGTGTTATTGTCTGTCCATTACGTGTTGGTGTGTAAGAGGGTCCGGACATGTGTTATTGTCTGTCCATTACGAAGTGGCGTGTATGAGGATCCGGACATGTGTTATTGTCAGTCCATAACGTATTGGTGTGTATGAGGATCCGGAC
>JABXNX010001173.1:0-13474 GCA_014843695.1 Archivesica marissinica | reverse complement strand
ATAGCGAAACTCCCCCAATTGTCGCTGTTTTTAGATTGATTTGAGTACCGCTGTAGGCCTACATACAGCATTTACATACATGTACATCTTATAATTCGCGCGTAATGCGACATATGCATCGGCAAAGCCTTTGTTTTGGAGGACAGTGCACGTGGCAGAAGATGCTCCACCTACAGACAGACCGCCGGACGGACGGACGGACAGACGGACAGACAGACGGGCGTGTGGTAAGGTAAATAGATATACATTATATAAAATAACCGCAAACAACATACAACCTGATAGAGGGAATCAGTAACTTGCCAAATATTACATTCTTATCACACACGCACGCACGCGCACACACACGAGCACACGCACACACACGCACGCACGCACGCACGCACACACGCACGCACGCACGCACTCACACCGCACACCGCCGCGCACGCACACACACACACACGCACGCACGCACGCCGCACGCACGCACACACACACACGCACTCACGCACGCGCACACGCACGCACGCACACGCACGCACACACACGCACGCACGCACGCACACACACACACGCACAATTTTATTGAACCTGGGGCTGTAATTAATATACAAATGTATGTTAGCTCAATCGCTCGGATGACCTACTGATTAAGTTATGTACGCACTCCGGGCTTATCAGTTAATGCGATATGTGGTAGCTTAGAGAAATGTTGTTAGACGACCTCCCGATTAAGTTATGTGCGCACTCTGTGCTTATCAGTTAATCAGTTATGTTGCAACTCAGAGATGACAACCGTGGTATGTAAACGCGTTAATTACTTTAGAATCATATTTATAATTACCTGTATGAATGTGTCAGTGTTTGGTTCCATGCTGTTTTAATTTTGTGTACCTACTGCGCTGGTGATTTTTCTCGCATTCCCAGATAAGGTTATTTAGGGTCAACTGACTAACATATAACCTCATACCTCGCATTCATTATTGGAGCCATTCCGATGTATTGAGCAGAGAATTAACGTGCGTCATACGAAATGATAGGATATATTCGGAGATAGCCACCCATGACACTAATGACGTATTTTGCAGTAAATACTGTTGCAAACGGCCTTCATTTTCTGTACTGATGTTGTTGGGTGAGGTTGTAGCTGTGCTCCGTGTCTTGAAGATGGGCATGGAACACCGAGTATTAGACATTTATATTAATCGTTGTATCACTCTATACGATAAAATACGTGTTTCATATACGCTATGGCTATGTCTAGTGACATGCCCTTCTAAAACGTACATTACGGATTATTAATAATATATCGCGTTTTTATGGAATTATACGTAACGATGTAAGATATATATTATTCATTTTCGTACATAGGTTAAGTTTGTATATAGCGTATAATTAGTATTTCTTACTCGATAAAAACGTACGCCTAGTTTGAATAATATAATTACCCGTATATTCGTTGAAGTTCGTGAAGATGATTGAGGTAAACGTAAACGGACTATATTTATATAGAAGCGTTCGTAATAGTTATTTATGGATAGGTTCGTAGTCTATATTTATAGAATGGTACGAGATCGCTATTTATAAAGCTATTACCAATAGGCTATATAGTGACGCGTATACACAACAAGTAAAGAGCTCTGTAGTGGTGGTGGTGACGTATACGCAACAAGTAAAGAGATCGGTAGTTGCACGATATATCATCAATAGGCTCTATAGTGATGACGTATACACTTCACCCAAAGAGCTGCATGTACTTTTTATACACTTCACCCAAAGAGCTGCATGTACTACTCATATTGTTGATGATTCTAAATTAAAAATTCTTCAATATTTGTGAGAACCAACTTGCCAGATAATAATAATAATAATAATAAAGACTTTATTTAACGAGAGTACTCATTTAACAAAGGTTAATCTACCATGAGGCCCTCAACATATATACAATCAAATGCAATCAAAAGATAGCACTATAAGTGAGAACTGCACATTGGAATAATATAGTAATGTAAAAGCTGAAAAATAGAGAAACTATATTTAAGAGTATTTGTTTGTGTTTGAGGTCTAAGGTCGCACCAACTGCTTAGGTTGCACGGCGCCTCTCCAGCTAGTATTGGTGGATGAAGATCCCGGTCCTCTTCCGAGCTGCATTGCACCCGGTTAGAACCACCGACTTACCGCAAGCCAGCTAGATATCTTCCTCACATGAACTATGCATCACTACAGCGGTGAGTGGCGATGTATTTGAAGTCAAATACTAGGCTGTCCGATTAGCGCAGTGGTTAGCGCGCTCGCTTATCACCAATGCAACCCGGGTTCGATCCTCGTAACCGGGAAGTATTTGAGATGGTACGATGGTCGCCAAATCGGACAGGTGGGTTTCCTCCCACACGAATGACCACATTTACGTTTTCATCCGCGCCAACGAGAGTGATTAATATAAGTTGTTAAAACTTGCTTCGCAATCGTTGTAAGATAAATAAAGTTAAAAATACCGTAACGACATTGCCACTTATGCTACTCACAGAGTAAGCAAGCATTTAATATGTCACACCCTTTTTCGTTGTATGTATCATATTTCCATGCATAGTTGATCATATGTTCACATTCAAACACACGAGCGTGCAAGAGTCCTAGGTGACCGTGTGGTTAAGGTCGTTAGTTTCAAATCACTGGTCCCTCACCGCCGTAGGTTCAAATCCCACTGGGAATGTTGAATTTATATCAACTGAGGACGCTATCATGTTGGCTTGCGGTAGGTCGGTGGTTTTACCATGATGTCAGTCCGTGTCGCAAGTTTTACTCAGAAGCACACCCTTCCTCCCGAGTCACCATAACCCCCAAAACACAAATAACCCATGCAGTTTATATTGGATGTACACCAACACGTGCAGAGAAAGTACCACTATAAAGTCGTATTGATCTCGACACTAGAACCCTACAGACGGATCTGTACTCGAATAGTAACACACTGGACTGGTAATCCAGGGATCGCAGGTTCGATCCCCCCGTCTGACCTTAATAAAATTAACAGTCTTTCAGATGGGACGTTAAACCGAGGTCTCGTGTCAGTGCTTTACACCGCGCACGTAAACAAACCCAGAGGGGACTCTGGAATGGGTCTCTGTATCATGCACTATTCTCCAAAATCTAAAATGATTAATCTCTTCAGGAGGCGTCGCTCATATGGGCAACCGGTAGCGACGATAAATAAATGCTAAGCGCACGCACGCCCAAGGGGCCACCCGCAGCCCCCCCCCCCACACACACACTAATCCTGATACATAGCGTCGGTACGTATGGCGGTGACCAGTTCAAGCCCCTTTTTCCTGTGAGAGACACAGATGTCTTGAAATCGGCGCTTGTTGCTAGTACTTTCGCATATCACAATCCAGTCACAGTATCGGAAACGACAAAAAGGCATTGACACTATTTTCAGCGTACCATCTTGTGCAGAGCCCATAGTTACAATGGTGTTTTATTGTTTTATGTATATATCAAACCAAACCTGCGTTATATTCCATAGATGGGATACTTGGGCAGTAGCCGCGGATGCAGTGGAGCATGCGTCACCAAGAATCATGTGATAGGGTGGATCATTATTCATGGCCTCAAACATCCGGTAAACTGCCGTTCCTGCAGAGCACTGTAAACAATGACGAATAATATAGTTTAAGTCAACGTAACCCTCCATTAACCCATTCAACACCAAGTAACTGACAGGGACCAATACATTAATAAGAAAATTATCTTTGGACCAGTTGAGCCGGCTCATCTGGATCTACACTATTTGTAAGTCTATTGAGCGGCCTGTAATGTTGAAAGGGTTAAAAGACATTAATCTATGATGCAGAATACTGCTCGAATAAGTCGAGGACTGTGGTATACTGAAATAATCTATGATGTAGAATACTGCTCGAATAAGTCGAGTACTGTAGTACACTGAAATAATCTATGATGTAGAATACTGCTCGAATAAGTCGAGTACTGTAGTACACTGAAATAATCTATGGTGTAGAATACTGCTCGAATAAGTCGAGGACTGTAGTACACTGAAATAATCTATGGTGTAGAATACTGCTCGAATAAGTCGAGGACTGTAGTACACTGAAATAATCTATGGTGTAGAATACTGCTCGAATAAGTCGAGGACTGTAGTATACTGAAATAATCTATGATGTAGAATACTGCTCGAATAAGTCGAGTACTGTAGTATACTGAAATAATCTATGGTGTAGAATACTGCTCGAATAAGTCGAGGACTGTAGTACACTGAAATAATCTATGGTGTAGAATACTGCTCGAATAAGTCGAGGACTGTAGTACACTGAAATAATCTATGGTGTAGAATACTGCTCGAATAAGTCGAGGACTGTAGTATACTGAAATAATCTATGATGTAGAATACTGCTCGAATAAGTCGAGTACTGTAGTATACTGAAATAATCTATGGTGTAGAATACTGCTCGAATAAGTCGAGGACTGTAGTACACTGAAATAATCTATGGTGTAGAATACTGCTCGAATAAGTCGAGTACTGTAGTACACTGAAATAATCTATGGTGTAGATCATCATTAATAGTCTATAATTCCTTAATAAGTCTCTTTGTAATCTAGCAAATAATTTACCAGATGCCTCGTTTCTGGACAATAGTTCAAAGACAGGCTAATCTTAGTCAAACGAACTGGAATATATCATTTCGAAAACATGAACAACTTCAGACGCTTTGATGAATAGTGCTTACAAGAGTACGGAGATTTCAAATCTATATTAATGGACGAAAACATATCATCAGAGTGTGACTACCTTCGTGCACACACTGTAAGTGTTAGTATAGAGTGACTCATGTACTGACTCTATCTAGTTTGGTGCTTGTAGCCTAATATATGGCCGGGCTGAGCATGCAAATAATAGTATACATCAAACATATTCATACATCAACGAATATGAGATGTGAGACAGTATAGAGTGACTCCTGTACTGACCCTATACATTTAAATGGTGCTTGTAGCCTAATCTATGGCCGGGCTGAGCATTCAACTCGTATTAGTAACGCACACAACTTAATCACTTTAGTGTTAACTATATATTTTAGCACGCTCGCACACGTGGTTCGCCGAAGGCGAGGGTAAATAAGCTCGATCATCATCACCTGTTTGGAAGTCATTAACTTGCATATCATCGGGGGGATTAAATATCACAATCTATGTCTAAAAACGAATGTTCTTCTTCTTGAAAATGTCTTCAAATCCTTTGTAGAGCCTATATATAGTATCACAAGCAAGATCCATATAATTACAGACGGATATGTAGTCCAGTGGTAACACACTGGACTACCCACTGGACTGGTAATCCAGGGATCACAGGTTCGATCCCCCGTCTGACCCTAATAAAGTTAACAGTCTTTCAGATGGGACGTTAAACCGAGGTCTCGTGTCGGTGCTGTATACCGTGCACGTAAAAGAACCAGAGGAGACTCTGGAATGGGTCTCTGTCTGTATCATTGTACTATCCTCCAAAATCTAAAATGACTAATCTCTTCAGGAGGCGTCGCTCATATGGGCAACCGGTAGCGACGATAAATAAACGTAAAATACACACTAGATGACATTTCCCGGCCGACCTCCTCACGGCGTGCAACTCGGAGGAGAGTATAAAGAGAAAAAGAGAAAGTTCAAGTATAAGCATATCATTATATTTGTATCATTTTGCTTATATATTTATCATGTCTATATTTGTAATTGTACTGTATATAAACAAACAATACAATATGATTAAACTAGACTTTAAATAAAACTACAGGAACGAAAACTATTTACGGCGTGTTCTTTGAAAACTAGTAATAGATTTCTTAATTGGCCGGATTTATTATAATCAGCATTTGTCAAACATAAATATTTCTATGTTACCAGATATATACAGTTCTGTGTGAGCCAGATTGCATAGTGGTATGGTAGAAGATACATCAATGGATGTCTATATCATAGAGTGGAGGAATACCATAAACAAAATCTCTCTCTGGTCCAAGTCCAGATATGTATACCATAAACCAAATCTCTCTATAGTCCAAGTCCAGATATGTATACCATAAACCAAATCTCTCTCTAGTCCAAGTCCAGACATGTATACCATAAACCAAATCTCTCTCTAGTCCAAGTCCAGATATGTATACCATAAACCAAATCTCTCTCTAGTCCAAGTCCAGACATGTATACCATAAACCAAATATCGCTCTAGTCCAAGTCCAGATATGTATACCATAAGCCAAATCTCTCTCTAGTCCAAGTCCAGATATGTATACCATAAACCAAATCTCTGTTCCACATGGTAATGGTAGAAATAGACTGAGAACATATAGATTGTTTTAAGCATAGTTATGTAACCGAATATGCCTCTATCTGTTTACATCTCAAGCCTATATCTGCTTTAGTAACAGCAGCAACAACAGCAACAGCAGTAACAACAGCAACAGCAGTGACAGCAGCAACAACAGCAGCAACAGCAGTAACAGCAGCAACAACAGCAACAGCAGCGACAACAGCAACAGCAGCAGCAACATCAGTCACAGCAGCAACAACAACAGCAACAGCAACAACAGCAGCAACAGCAGTCACAGCAGCAACAACAACAACAGCAACAACAGCAACAACAGCAACAACATCAGCAACGGCAGCAACAGCAGTCACAGCAGCAACAGCAACAACAGCAGCAACAGCGACAACAGCAGCAACAACAGCAGCAACAACAGCAACAACAACAGCGACACCAGCAGCAACAGCAGTCACAACAGCAGCAACAGCAACAACAGCAGCAACAGCAGTCACAGCAGTCACAGCAGTCACAGCAGTCACAGCAGTCACAGCAGCAACAACAACAACAACAGCAGCAGCAACAGCAACAACTTTTTATTTGCATCATGCTATAGGTTATGTCACAACAGGACATGGAAATGTTATGCAAAATATAAACATTGGGTATACATTCATGGGGGATAGCAATTGTACTATGTGACTAATAGACTATAACACAATTACAAAAATTCAATTTACGGAACCAATCAGCAATATATACGTCCAAGCCTAAATATATAATGTTCATTTTTACTGAATACATATGTTTGGTCATATAAATATGTGTCTGGGAAAAGAAACAGAAACATTGACAAAAATCAATTAGTTACTAATATGCTATTGCTTACGATAATAATTAAGACTGCCTTAGCAACAAGATACCGTGAGATCATTATCAGGTCAGATTCAATGCGCACGGGATTCACGATATAGTTTATATAGATGAGCTAAATGTTGATGTGGAGTAGCCACTATTCTCCTGGAAACAGGAAGATATGAGAATATATCCGTTGATATGAGAATATGTCCAATGTGTAAGCATGGTGTTGAGACCTAAAAACATGTACTACTTCACTGCCCTTCTTACCATACATTGAGAAGGTTGTTTTTTGAAATAGCCACGCCTACAGTACAAACAAGCACACACGTCATCTGACAAGGAAATAGTAACACGTGATATAAACATACCGTCCACAACAAGTATATTATATGACCAGATTGAACTGATGTATTTGCATATGCCGTTTGTTTCCGTATTCTTTCCGTCGATTTCCGAATCAAACCGATCTCATTGAATGTGAATATAACACTTTAGAAACACAGGCCTTACCATCTCGAGAGTAGTAGTGTAGTGGATACGTCCGTGATCTTGGAAGTTACAGATTACGGGTGAATGCTACTTTTTATTTTTTTTATTTTTCTTCAATAAAATATGTAATTAAATATGCGCACAAAAATCACGTTTGCAATGTTGAAATGTTGAATTTTGTCAGTAGAAATGAAATAAAAAAGTTAAAAATATACATAAAAAAGAATGAATAAAAATATGAAAATATAAAGCAATTAAATTAAAAGAAATACAGGTAACGACAAAAGAAATAAAACAAATTAAAAAACAAATGTGAACAATTATGAAATACGAATAAAAATGATTATGCCGTATGCTAGATTCGAACCAGTGATGTCAGATTTACAAGTTCATATCACTTTCCACTATACCATGGGTCATTTGATAATCTGGTATTGATATTTAATTATTTATAAGATTATTTTGTTGAACAAATATACGGAAACGCTCGAAGAAACTTGCCGAAGATTAATTTTTATCAGTTCAATCTGGTCATACAATACCAACATTAAATGTGACAGAAATGACTATTACGAGTCATGACATTTTCATGCTGAATTTGTAAATATGGATGGAAACCACAACATTATGTTTGTACACTCGAACTTTGAACTAGCTGAGGTGCCAAAACCTGCTTCTCTATACTGAAGCTTATATCCAATCTGGTATCCTCTTAGATAAAGTTTAAATATTAACAACCGGAGTGCTAGATACCAAGAAACACCGGAACACCGTTCTCACACAGAGCTCTTCTAGGCGCCTCAATACAAGTGTGTGCTTTACGTTTATTATCGTCGATACCGGTTGCCCATAGGAGCGACGCCTCCTGAAAAGATTAGTCGTTTTAGATTTCTTGAGGATGGAGCACTGATACAGACAGCGACCCACTCCAGAGTCTCATCTGATTATTTTACGTGCACGGTGTAAAGCACCGACACGAGACCCATCTGATAGACTGTTAATTTTATTAGGGTCAGACAGGGGATCGAACCTGCGATCCCTGGATTACCGTCCAACGTGTTACCACTGGACTACAGATCCGTATGTGAAGATTCTACTAGCTCACGGCTCACGATGCAGTCCTTAAATAATGCCGAAATATGAGCCTAAGACTGATGAATGTAACATGTATCTTTCCTTTTTTAAATAACATACACAAATAACAAGAAAAACTATTACATATAAATAGAAGAAAGATTGAACATCTACTTTGCATAATACACACTCTGTCCGATTAGCGCAGTGGTTAGCACGCTCGCTTCTCACCATTGCAACCCGGGTTCGATCCTCTAACCGGGAAGAATGTGAGATGGTACGGTGGTCGCCAGATCGGACAGGTGGGTTTTCACCGGGTACTCCGGTTTCCTCCCACATGAATGACCACATAATTATACGCTTTCATCCGCGCCAACGAGAGTGATTAATATAAGTTGTTAGAACTAATTCGCAATTGTTGTAAAATAAATAAAGTTTAAATTTATACACACTCGGATAGTGTATTGATAAATGATAAAGTGCATAATTTAGTAGTTAAATGCAAACATGTTGATAATAACATGAAACCCTGTCCAACATAATAGTATATACCACATCTCTGCTGGAACATCCGCGAAACAGACGGATCTGTAGTCCAGTGGTAACAGGCTGGACTGGTAATCCAGGGATCGCAGGTTCGATCCCCCGTCTGACCCTAATAAAATTAACAGTCTTTCAGATGGGACGTTAAACCGAGGTCTCGTGTCGGTGCTTTACACCGTGCACGTAAAAGAACCAGAGGAGATTCTGGAATTGGTCTCTGTCTGTATCATGCACCATCCTCCAAAATCTAAAATAACTAATCTCTTCAGTAGGCGTCGCTCATATGGGCAACCGGTAGCGACGATAAATGAACGTAAAACACACACACATCCGCGAAACATATGAGAATCAATTATTGTTGTAGAATTTCAACTGCGTAAATAGATTGACCTGGCCATTTCGGATTCCAGCTCAAGCTTGTATTTCTATGCGCACGCCAGTGAACGCTTGGAACTAGTTCCCTGAATACAATTGGACACGTTTAATACCTATAATACGAATACATAGCAGTAATTCTTATCACATAAATTCCCATTCGTCCAGAAAAAAATATGTCCTTTTAAACTATTAAGAAGCCATCATATTTACAGAAGTGATTGTATTAAGTTATCAGATTAAACCGCTTTCGTGGTCGAGAGGTTAATGTCACTAACTTGTATACTACTGTAACCTATCATCACTGATGGTCACGTGTTCGAGCACCGCTTGATAGGAACCAGTTGGAGGGTTCTTACGGAGGTTGGTGCATCAAGTACTGGTTAACCGCTGGCGCCTGTGCAGGAAAGGTGTTGTTTGGTAAACTGCCTGTCTCTCAAATGGGTAGTGACGTTAAATAAACTTAAATAATAAAAATAAGTTATGCAATTCAGTACAAATACCGGCTTTGACTCTGCTTTGATTGAACAGACGGATATGTAGTCCAGT
This sequence comes from Archivesica marissinica, assembly GCA_014843695.1. Classification (NCBI taxonomy): domain Eukaryota; kingdom Metazoa; phylum Mollusca; class Bivalvia; order Venerida; family Vesicomyidae; genus Archivesica; species Archivesica marissinica. Next base: position 3,291 of record JABXNX010001173.1, on the reverse strand, counting down.
GGTAACACGCTGGACTGGTAATCCAGGGGTCGCAGGTTCGATCCCCCGTCTGACCCTAATATACTTAACAGTCTTTCAGATGGGACGTTAAACCGAGGTCTCGTGTCGGTGCTTTACACCGTGCACGTAAAAGAACCAGAGGAGATTCTGGAATGGGTCTATGTCTGTATCATTGCACTATCCTCCAAAATCTAAAATAACTAATCTCTTCGGGAGGCATCGCTCATATGGGCAACCGGTAACGACGATAAATAAACGTAAAAACACACGCTTTGATTGACCATAATCGACAATAATGAACATATTTGATATAATTGCAATCGTCCTTAATAATAGAGATCATTTTAATGACTAGACAGTATGCAACACCATTCATTCTCTACTACAACGCATGCGCTTGTGCACTTGTGGAAGTCGTGATAGCGCAGTGGATGCGCGTTCGCTTCAGGTGCGAAAGGTCCGGAGTTCGAACCTCACTGGAGCCGTTACGATTGTGCCCTTAGGCAAGGCATTTAAATTCCACGTTGCCTCTTCTTTCTCCCTCGTGGCGATGGATTCCATCAGGAATGAGGTCTCGAGAGTGATTTATATAAGTTGAAATAACTTGTTTCGCAATCGAGCTAAAATAAATTTGTATAAACTAATGCGCTTGTGCACTAGATCAAAGATATACGGTTTGCGAAGGAGGTCGAAATGTCCTTAATGAGTTCTTACATATTCCTTATGTGGTATTGTTCATGCTATATTACGAAATGCACATCACGTTTCACGTTTGCAGAGTTCGAATACCTAATAAGTCGAGAGTTAATCATGCGTTACATCATATTATAATTGGAGGTCGTTAGTGCACTGTGGCGATATATAGACGGATCTGTAGTCCAGTGGTAAAGTGGTAGAGGGTGACCTAATTAGTGAGCTGAACCAATCTTCCTTAGGGCCCTCTATTGTCTTCATGGATGTCATTAGTGAGCAAGATTACCCTTGTTACCCCACCCAGCATGAGAATGATAACTACTTAGGAAATTGTCGGTGAAGTAGGTCATAACACAGATGGATATGTAGTCCAGTGGTAACACGCTGGACTGGTAATCCAGGGATCGCAGGTTCGATCCCCCGTCTGACCCTAAAAAAATTAACAGTCTTTCAGATGGAACGTTAAACCGAGGTCTCGTGTCGGTGCTTTGCACCGTGCACGTAAAAGAACCAGAGGAGATTCTGGAATGGTTCTCTGTCTGTATCATGCACTATCCTCCAAAATCTAAAATAACTAATCTCTTCAGGAGGCGTCGCTCATATGGGCAACCGGTAGCGACGATAAATAAACGTAAAACACACACCAGTGGTAACACGTTGGATTGGTAATCCAGTGATCGCAGGTTCGATCCCCCGTCTGACCCTAATAAAATTAACACCGTTAGGAGGAAACATGATAATAGTTCTTAATTGTGAGAATTATGTAATTGACAGATATTAAAACAGTAGACTCTATCTTTCAAGCTCCGTTATAGGTTGTTTGATATTAACTTTATATTTAATACAATCCCTATTGTTCATATTAAACAAAAAACCACAACAAAATTCTTATTGATATAAATTCCACACAGTAACATTAATGAGAGACATCTGTGATTTTATATTACCTTCCTTGGCAGATACAGTCTGATTTATTCCAAAATGTAAATAGGTCCTTTTAGTTGGAATCTTTTGTTTTACTGTTGTGCCATACCCAGATGTTGGGGTATGATAATTGTGATTGTATCTAAAACATGTTAATTAACTGATAGCATTGTTTACAAATAAGTACTCATTGCATATACTGTAGACCTGTTGAGATATAGTAATTTAATAATCATAAGAAGCGATAGTGGGGTAACATTGCTAGCATGTTGTACAAAGGAAACAGATAGATAGAGAGATAGATTTCTTTATTTATAGAGGGTGACCTAATTAGTTTTGAACTAATCCTCCTTAGGGCCCTCTTCAATTTGTAAACACTATAGAATAAATGTACATACACAATAATTATAACATAGTTATGCCGTACAATATACATGCATAATGTTGTACAATGTAACTTAAACAACAGCCTAAGTAAATCAGGTACTTTGATAGAAATACAAAACGACATAAGCATATTGATTTACAATCATTATATATATATAACTGTCTAGTGTCTACCAATTAAAACGTTTACTTTACATTTTGTCTTGAATATATTTAAAGATCTGGATGTCTTAATTTCAAATGGTAGACAATTCCATATCTTTGGACCAGAGTATTCTAATGATTTCTTATACATTTCACATCTAGGTCTTGGAATATAGAGATCCATATTTGAAACATTTCTCAATGTCATATCTGAAGTAACTGAATTGCAATGTCTTAATTGAAAATGTTCATTCAAATAATTCGGTACAAGATTGTTCATAATTTTGTACATTGTTACTGCTTTTTGAAAAATAATCCGTTGGTCAAAAGTCATTATATTAATTTCAGACATTGATTCACGCAAAGAAATATAATCTTGGCCCAGAATGAATTTACAAGCTCGTCTCTGCAATCTTAATAATGTGTTGATATTTTGTTGTGTGGTGTTTCCCCATATGATACAACAATAATCAAAATGTGGTTGGATATATGCCTTGTAATAAAGTATTCTGTAGTTCAGATTCACAATATACCGTATTTTACCTAATAGCCAAATGTTAGTTGAAATCTTTTTCACAATATATTTGATATGTGAGTCCCATTTTAATGAATCCTGAATGTGTACTCCAAGCAACTTCTCTGATTTGCTGGTTTTCAATAATATATTTTCATATTTAAGAGAGAGTGTAGGGTTAGGGAAAGCACATTTTCGCTGGGCTGTCATCATAAATAGAACTTTCGTTTTGTCTGTATTAATCTTCATTCCATTTTGGAAACACCAGTATTTCAAGTCTTCCAAAGCTTGTTGTAATCTTGTTTCTAACACTTCTTTCTTATTATGGATATCATATAATGTAGTATCATCTGCATATAAATCGCTACCGGTGATTTTATTTGAAAACATTAGTGGTAAGTCATTGATAAAAAGTAAGAATAAAAGAGGTCCTAATATTGAGCCCTGCGGGACTCCACAATTAACAGTTCTATTTTCAGATAAAACGTCATTTATAGAAACAGTTTGCTTTCTATCACAAAGATATGATTGAAAAAGCTTCAAAGTATTGTTGCTACATTTGTATAATGATAATTTCTTTAACAAAACAGTATGATCGACAAGATCAAAAGCTTTTCGAAAATCGAAAA
>JABXNX010001172.1:0-13478 GCA_014843695.1 Archivesica marissinica | reverse complement strand
CGAGTCTTTATATTGTTCTTCAAATAAAACACAACTTTAAGCTGCATGCATGTATACTTTGCAAACAATTGCCACATACATTGGCCATAGCAGGTCACATTTCCATACTAGGACACGGGTTCTGTCAGCAACAAAAAAAAATCCTTGACGGGAGAGTTTTAACTGTGAATAACATTATCAATAAAATGTGTTTCCACTAACCTGTATGTTTATTCGGCAAAAATGTACGTCACTGAAGCTTACCTTTGGCTTTCCACTTCAAACTCGATGCAGCCAAGTATTCTTACGATATTCATGAACGATGAACAATTTGGAATGTTGGCATTAAACTCTAATAAAATATGCAAGGATTATCATTATATTTGTAATTTAGTAGCAATTATTTAATGTTTCACATAGATCTTGAATGAAAAAAAAGACGAATAATACATAGATTTCATACACAATGTCACAAGCACCTGCTGGGTTATTAATTTATACACGTTTGACCATCAAGATGGCAGATTGTTACGTGGCATTCAGCTCGATTGCGAAACATGTTATTACAACTTGTATTAATCACTCTCGAGACCTCATTCCTAATGGAATCCATCGCCGCGAGGAAGAGAGAAGAGACCACGTGGAATTTAAATGCCTTGCCTAAGAGCACAATCACGGTGGGGCTCGAACACAGGCCCTTTCACGAACTCGTTACCACTGCGTTAGTAAAGACTCCCACTACATAGGATCTGGGTTATGACATGCGTCGCGTCGCTATATAAATTACACCAACAATACACACATCGGTTTATCCACTTTTGAATATTGATTTTTCAGTACGAAAATTACGTAATGTTTCATTCTTTGTATTTGGTAGAAAAATTAATTAGAGATGTCCGAGTTGAAAACATTTAGTATTTCAGCATTGCAAGAGACTAGCAGTGGAATCGGCACACGAGACTCGAAATGTAACCGGGCATGCCACTAAAATGTAACTGGGCGTGCCACTAAAATGTAACCGGGCGTGCCACTAAAATGACCAATATAGTGGTTAGTTGCTGTAACTTTGTGGGATGTAGATTGTTAAAAATCTTGCGAGTAGGCACGGAAGAATGATCTGGTAATCCTGTTTGACCTCACTAAGTGATCATGTTAATTATCAATGCGCGTTATGCACGAATCAATCGGTAGAACCAGTAAATAATAAAAATGGCTAATTGTTCATCAAAACCCAGAAAATGGTTGCATAAATGGTCATTGTGAATATTTATTTAAGACTTGAACCACCATCTCAAATATGCTGGGGCAACTAGTTTAGTCGAACACTGCAATCAGATTCCCAAATGGTCCGACATGATGGCGAAGTTAAAAATGTATCCGTCTTCGAAGAGCCTTACTGTAGTGTAGCACCTTTGAATTGATTGGTAGCATTCTGTGAAGTACGACGCACGGATTGTGGGAGCCTCGTAGGTAGGGATAGACCCAAATCACTGGACCGACCATACTCTAATGCACTTCCTGTGATTCAGTATGTTCGACTCGGATATCCGAATCGGGTTCAGTAATTGTGAAAAAGAAACGCTACATTTCTTTTTCACATAGTTGTTATACAAGTCTACATCCGCTATGTCAATGTCGGTTATGTAGAGTTCTCCGGTTATCTCGAAGTCGAATCAAAGTCCCATTTCAGACACTATCATTTTACATATAACTGGCTCCGTTTATATTGAATTTCGTTACGTCAAACTTCGGTTATGTCAAAGTATTTTGTTCGGTCCAACTGAATTCGACAACGGATGTAGACTAATTATATTTTGTGCATCATGTTTATGACTCGAGATACAAATAAATGGTGTCCTTTACATCGTGGTTATACATGTATAATTATACTTTGTGCATCATGGTGGCCTTTATGACATGATAGACAGAAAAGTCATCCTTCTAAGAGTCCATCTCGGATACCAAAATATGGACTCGGGTTACCAAAAGAATTATTATCTAGCTGAACAATATGTGCAGCAGTTTTACGTTTATTTTTCATCGCTACTGGTTGGCTATACGCCTTATTAAGAGATTAGTCATTTTAGATCGAGGATAGTGCAATGATTACAGATAGAGACATTACTGCCACTAAGAGTTGAACTAAACAGTCTTGTTGGTACGGCCACTAGAGTTGAACTAAACTGTCTTGTTGGTACGGCCACTAGAGTTGAACTAAACTGTCTTGTTGGTACGGCCACTAGAGTTGCACTAAATAGTCTTGTTGGTACGGCCACTAGAGTTGAACTAAACAGTCTTGTTGGTACGGCCACTAGAGTTGAACTAAACTGTTTTGTTGGTACGGCCACTAGAGTTGAACTAAACAGTCTTGTTGGTACGGCCACTACTAAACAGTCTTGTTGGTACGGCCACTAACTAAACAGTCTTGTTGGTACGGCCACTAGAGTTGAACTAAACAGTCTTGTTGGTACGGCCACTAGAGTTGAACTAAACTGTCTTGTTGGTACGGCCACTAGAGTTGAACTAAACTGTCTTGTTGGTACGGCCACTAGAGTTGAACTAAACTGTCTTGTTGGTATGGCCACGGTTGAACTAAACTGTCTTGTTGGTACGGCCACTAGAGTTTAACTAAACGGTCTTGTTGGTACGGCCACGGTTGAACTAAACTGTCTTGTTGGTACGGCCACTAACTAAACAGTCTTGTTGGTACGGCCACTAGAGTTTAACTAAACGGTCTTGTTGGTACGGCCACTAGAGTTGAACTAAACTGTCTTGTTGGTACGGCCACTAACTAAACAGTCTTGTTGGTACGGCCACTAGAGTTGAACTAAACTGTCTTGTTGGTACGGCCACTAACTAAACAGTCTTGTTGGTACGGCCACTAGAGTTGAACCAAACTGTCTTGTTGGTACGGCCACTAGAGTTGAACTAAACAGTCTTGTTGGTACGGCCACGGTTGAACTAAACTGTCTTGTTGGTACGGCCACTAACTAAACAGTCTTGTTGGTACGGCCACTAGAGTTGAACTAAACTGTCTTGTTGGTACGGCCACTAGAGTTGCACTAAATAGTCTTGTTGGTACGGCCACTAGAGTTGAACTAAACAGTATTGTTGGTACGGCCACTAGAGTTGAACTAAACTGTTTTGTTGGTATGGCCACTAGAGTTGAACTAAACAGTCTTGTTGGTACGGCCACTAACTAAACAGTCTTGTTGGTACGGCCACTACTAAACAGTCTTGTTGGTACGGCCACTATCTAAACAGTCTTGTTGGTACGGCCACTAGAGTTGAACTAAGCAGTCTTGTTGGTACGGCCACTAGAGTTGAACTAAACTGTCTTGTTGGTACGGCCACTAGAGTTGAACTAAACTGTCTTGTTGGTACGGCCACTAACTAAACAGTCTTGTTGGTACGGCCACTAGAGTTGAACTAAACTGTCTTGTTGGTACGGCCACTAGAGTTTAACTAAACAGTCTTGTTGGTACAGCCACGGTTGAACTAAACTGTCTTGTTGGTACGGCCACTAACTAAACAGTCTTGTTGGTACGGCCACTAGAGTTTAACTAAACGGTCTTGTTGGTACGGCCACTAGAGTTGAACTAAACTGTCTTGTTGGTACGGCCACTAACTAAACAGTCTTGTTGGTACGGCCACTAGAGTTTAACTAAACGGTCTTGTTGGTACGGCCACTAACTAAACAGTCTTGTTGGTACGGCCACTAGAGTTTAACTAAACAGTCTTGTTGGTACGGCCACTAGAGTTTAACTAAACGGTCTTGTTGGTACGGCCACTAACTAAACAGTCTTGTTGGTACGGCCACTAGAGTTTAACTAAACGGTCTTGTTGGTACGGCCACTAGAGTTTAACTAAACGGTCTTGTTGGTACGGCCACTAGAGTTGAACTAAACAGTCTTGTTGGTACGGCCACTAGAGTTGAACTAAACTGTCTTGTTGGTACGGCCACTAGAGTTGAACTAAACTGTCTTGTTGGTACGGCCACTAACTAAACAGTCTTGTTGGTACGGCCACTAGAGTTGAACTAAACTGTCTTGTTGGTACGGCCACGGTTGAACTAAACAGTCTTGTTGGTACGGCCACTAGAGTTGAACTAAACTGTCTTGTTGGTACGGCCACGGTTGAACTAAACTGTCTTGTTGGTACGGCCACTAACTAAACAGTCTTGTTGGTACGGCCACTAGAGTTTAACTAAACGGTCTTGTTGGTACGGCCACTAGAGTTTAACTAAACGGTCTTGTTGGTACGGCCACTAACTAAACAGTCTTGTTGGTACGGCCACTAGAGTTTAACTAAACGGTCTTGTTGGTACGGCCACTAGAGTTTAACTAAACGGTCTTGTTGGTACGGCCACTAGAGTTTAACTAAACGGTCTTGTTGGTACGGCCACTAACTAAACAGTCTTGTTGGTACGGCCACTAGAGTTTAACTAAACGGTCTTGTTGGTACGGCCACTAGAGTTTAACTAAACGGTCTTGTTGGTACGGCCACTAACTAAACAGTCTTGTTGGTACGGCCACTAGAGTTTAACTAAACGGTCTTGTTGGTACGGCCACTAGAGTTGAACTAAACAGTCTTGTTGGTACGGCCACTAGAGTTGAACTAAACTGTCTTGTTGGTACGGCCACTAGAGTTGAACTAAACTGTCTTGTTGGTACGGCCACTAGAGTTGAACTAAACTGTCTTGTTGGTACGGCCACTAGAGTTGAACTAAACAGTCTTGTTGGTACGGCCACGGTTGAACTAAACTGTCTTGTTGGTACGGCCACTAACTAAACAGTCTTGTTGGTACGGCCACGGTTGAACTAAACTGTCTTGTTGGTACGGCCACTAACTAAACAGTCTTGTTGGTACGGCCACTAGAGTTGAACTAAACTGTCTTGTTGGTACGGCCACTAACTAAACAGTCTTGTTGGTACGGCCACTAGAGTTGAACTAAACTGTCTTGTTGGTACGGCCACTAGAGTTGAACTAAACAGTCTTGTTGGTACGGTCACAGTTGAACTAAACTGTCTTGTTGGTACGGCCACTAACTAAACAGTCTTGTTGGTACGGCCACTAGAGTTTAACTAAACGGTCTTGTTGGTACGGCCACTAGAGTTTAACTAAACGGTCTTGTTGGTACGGCCACTAGAGTTGAACTAAACAGTCTTGTTGGTACGGCCACTAGAGTTGAAGTAAACTGTCTTGTTGGTACGGCCACTAGAGTTGAACTAAACTGTCTTGTTGGTACGGCCACTAACTAAACAGTCTTGTTGGTACGGCCACTAGAGTTGAACTAAACTGTCTTGTTGGTACGGCCACTAGAGTTGAACTAAACAGTCTTGTTGGTACGGTCACAGTTGAACTAAACTGTCTTGTTGGTACGGCCACTAACTAAACAGTCTTGTTGGTACGGCCACTAGAGTTTAACTAAACGGTCTTGTTGGTACGGCCACTAGAGTTTAACTAAACGGTCTTGTTGGTACGGCCACTAGAGTTTAACTAAACGGTCTTGTTGGTACGGCCACTAACTAAACAGTCTTGATTGTACGGCCACTAGAGTTTAACTAAACGGTCTTGTTGGTACGGCCACTAGAGTTTAACTAAACGGTCTTGTTGGTACGGCCACTAACTAAACAGTCTTGTTGGTACGGCCACTAGAGTTTAACTAAACGGTCTTGTTGGTACGGCCACTAGAGTTGAACTAAACAGTCTTGTTGGTACGGCCACTTGAGTTGACCTAAACTGTCTTGTTGGTACGGCCACTAGAGTTGAACTAAACTGTCTTGTTGGTACGGCCACTAGAGTTGAACTAAACTGTCTTGTTGGTACGGCCACTAGAGTTGAACTAAACAGTCTTGTTGGTACGGCCACGGTTGAACTAAACTGTCTTGTTGGTACGGCCACTAACTAAACAGTCTTGTTGGTACGGCCACTAGATTTTAACTAAACGGTCTTGTTGGTACGGCCACTAACTAAACAGTCTTGTTGGTACGGCCATTAGAGTTTAACTAAACGGTCTTGTTGGTACGGCCACTAGAGTTTAACTAAACGGTCTTGTTCGTACGGCCACTAGAGTTTAACTAAACGTTCTTGTTGGTACGGCCACAGTTGAACTAAACTGTCTTGTTGGTACGGCCACTAACTAAACAGTCTTGTTGGTACGGCCACTAGAGTTTAAATAAACGGTCTTGTTGGTACGGCCACTAGAGTTGAACTATAGAGTTGAACTAAACTGTCTTGTTGGTACGGCCACTAACTAAACAGTCTTGTTGGTACGGCCACTAGAGTTGAACTAAACTGTCTTGTTGGTACGGCCACTAACTAAACAGTCTTGTTGGTACGGCCACTAGAGTTGAACTAAACGGTCTTGTTGGTACGGCCACTAGAGTTGAACTAAACTGTCTTGTTGGTACGGCCACTAACTAAACAGTCTTGTTGGTACGGCCACTAGAGTTGAACTAAACTGTCTTGTTGGTACGGCCACTAACTAAACAGTCATGTTGGTACGGCCACTAGATTTGAACTAAACAGTCTTGTTGGTACGGCCACGGTTGAACTAAACTGTCTTGTTGGTACGGCCATAACTAAACAGTCTTGTTGGTACGGCCACTAGAGTTTAACTAAACGGTCTTGTTGGTACGGCCACTAGAGTTGAACTAAACGTCTTGTTGGTACGGCCACTAACTAAACGTTCTTGTTGGTACGGCCACAGTTGAACTAAACTGTCTTGTTGGTACGGCCACTAACTAAACAGTCTTGTTGGTACGGCCACTAGAGTTTAACTAAACGGTCTTGTTGGTACGGCCACTAGAGTTGAACTAGAACTAAACTGTCTTGTTGGTACGGCCACTAACTAAACAGTCTTGTTGGTACGGCCACTAGAGTTGAACTAAACTGTCTTGTTGGTACGGCCACTAACTAAACAGTCTTGTTGGTACGGCCACTAGAGTTGAACTAAACTGTCTTGTTGGTACGGCCACTAGAACTAAACAGTCTTGTTGGTACGGCCACGGTTGAACTAAACTGTCTTGTTGGTACGGCCACTAACTAAACAGTCTTGTTGGTACGGCCACTAGAGTTGAACTAAACTGTCTTGTTGGTACGGCCACTAACTAAACGGTCTTGTTGGTACGGCCACTAGAGTTGAACTAAACAGTCTTGTTGGTACGGCCACGGTTGAACTAAACTGTCTTGTTGGTACGGCCATAACTAAACAGTCTTGTTGGTACGGCCACTAGAGTTTAACTAAACGGTCTTGTTGGTACGGCCACTAGAGTTGAACTAAACTGTCTTGTTGGTACGGCCACTAACTAAACAGTCTTGTTGGTACGGCCACTAGAGTTGAACTAAACGGTCTTGTTGGTACGGCCACTAGAGTTTAACTAAACGGTCTTGTTGGTACGGCCACTAGAGTTGAACTAAACGGTCTTGTTGGTACGGCCACTAGAGTTGAACTAAAACAGTCTTGTTGGTACGGCCACTAGAGTTGAACTAAACGGTCTTGTTGGTACGGCCACTAGAGTTGAACTAAAACGGTCTTGTTGGTACGGCCACTAGAGTTGAACTAAGCAGTCTTGTTGGTACGGCCACTATTGTTGAACTAAACGGTCTTGTTGGTACGGCCACTAGAGTTGAACTAAACAGTCTTGTTGGTACGGCCACTAACTAAACAGTCTTGTTGGTACGGCCACTAGAGTTGAACTAAACAGTCTTGTTGGTACGGCCACTAGAGTTGAACTAAACTGTCTTGTTGGTACGGCCACTAACTAAACAGTCTTGTTGGTACGGCCACGGTTTGAACTAAACTGTCTTGTTGGTACGGCCACTACTAAACAGTCTTGTTGGTACGGCCACTAGAGTTTAACTAAACGGTCTTGTTGGTACGGCCACTAGAGTTGAACTAAACTGTCTTGTTGCTACGGCCACTAACTAAACAGTCTTGTTGGTACGGCCACTAGAGTTGAACTAAACTGTCTTGTTGGTACGGCCACTAACTAAACAGTCTTGTTGGTACGGCCACTAGAGTTGAACTAAACTGTCTTGTTGGTACGGCCACTAGAGTTGAACTAAACAGTCTTGTTGGTACGGCCACGGTTGAACTAAACTGTCTTGTTGGTACGGCCATAACTAAACAGTCTTGTTGGTACGGCCACTAGAGTTTAACTAAACGGTCTTGTTGGTACGGCCACTAGAGTTGAACTAAACTGTCTTGTTGGTACAGCCACTAACTAAACAGTCTTGTTGGTACGGCCACTAGAGTTTAACTAAACGGTCTTGTTGGTACGGCCACTAGAGTTGAACTAAACGGTCTTGTTGGTACGGCCACTAGAGTTGAACTAAAACTGTCTTGTTGGTACGGCCACTAGAGTTGAACTAAACGGTCTTGTTGGTACGGCCACTAGAGTTGAACTAAAACGGTCTTGTTGGTATGGCCACTAGAGTTGAACTAAGCAGTCTTGTTGGTACGGCCACTATTGTTGAACTAAAACGGTCTTGTTGGTACAGCCACTAGAGTTGAACTAAACAGTCTTGTTGGTACGGCCACTAACTAAACAGTCTTGTTGGTACGGCCACTAGAGTTGAACTAAACAGTCTTGTTGGTACGGCCACTAGAGTTGAACTAAACTGTCTTGTTGGTACGGCCACTAACTAAACAGTCTTGTTGGTACGGCCACTAGAGTTGAACTAAGCAGTCTTGTTGGTACGGCCACTAGAGTTGAACTAAACAGTCTTGTTGGTACGGCCACTAGAGTTGAACTAAACTGTCTTGTTGGTACGGCCACTAACTAAACAGTCTTGTTGGTACGGCCACTAGAGTTGAACTAAACTGTCTTGTTGGTACGGCCACTAGAGTTTAACTAAACAGTCTTGTTGGTACGGCCACTAGGTTGAACTAAACGTCTTGTTGGTACGGCCACTAACTAAACAGTCTTGTTGGTACGGCCACTAGAGTTGAACTAAACGTCTTGTTGGTACGGCCACTAGAGTTGAACTAAACAGTCTTGTTGGTACGGCCAGGTTTGAACTAAACTGTCTTGTTGGTACGGCCACTAACTAAGCAGTCTTGTTGGTACGGCCACTAGAGTTTAACTAAACGGTCTTGTTGGTACGGCCACTAGAGTTGAACTAAACTGTCTTGTTGGTACGGCCACTAACTAAACAGTCTTGTTGGTACGGCCACTAGAGTTTAACTAAACGGTCTTGTTGGTATGGCCACTAACTAAACAGTCTTGTTGGTACGGCCACTAGAGTTGAACTAAACAGTCTTGTTGGTACAGCCACTAGAGTTGAACTAAACGGTCTTGTTGGTACGGCCACTAGAGTTGAACTAAAACGGTCTTGTTGGTACGGCCACTAGAGTTTAACTAAACGGTCTTGTTGGTACGGCCACTAGAGTTGAACTAAAACGGTCTTGTTGGTACGGCCACTAGAGTTGAACTAAAATGGTCTTGTTGGTACGGCCACTAGAGTTGAACTAAGCAGTCTTGTTGGTACGGCCACTATAGTTGAACTAAAACGGTCTTGTTGGTACAGCCACTAGAGTTGAACTAAACAGTCTTGTTGGTATGGCCACTAACTAAACGATCTTGTTGGTACGGCCACTAGAGTTGAACTAAAACGGTCTTGTTGGTACGGCCACTAGAGTTGAACTAAACAGTCTTGTTGGTACGGCCACTAGAGTTGAACTAAACTGTCTTGTTGGTACGGCCACTAGAGTTGAACTAAACTCTTGTTGGTACGGCCACTAACTAAACAGTCTTGTTGGTACGGCCACTAGAGTTGAACTAAGCAGTCTTGTTGGTACGGCCACTAGAGTTTAACTAAACAGTCTTGTTGGTACGGCCACGGTTGAACTAAACCGTCTTGTTGGTACGGCCACTAACTAAACAGTCTTGTTGGTACGGCCACTAGAGTTGAACTAAACTGTCTTGTTGGTACGGCCACTAACTAAATAATCTTGTTGGTACGGCCACTAGAGTTTAACTAAACGGTCTTGTTGGTACGGCCACTAACTAAACAGTCTTGTTGGTACGGCCACTAGTTTAACTAAACGGTCTTGTTGGTACGGCCACTAACTAAACAGTCTTGTTGGTACGGCCACTAGAGTTTAACTAAACGGTCTTGTTGGTACGGCCACTAGAGTTTAACTAAACAGTCTTGTTGGTACGGTCACTAGAGTTTAACTAAACGGTCTTGTTGGTACGGCCACTAGAATTTAACTAAACAGTCTTGTTGGTACGGCCACTAGAGTTTAACTAAACGGTCTTGTTGGTACGGCCACTAGAGTTTAACTAAACGGTCTTGTTGGTACGGCCACTAGAGTTTAACTAAACAGTCTTGTTGGTACGGCCACTAGAGTTGAAGTAAACAGTCTTGGTGGTACTGCCACTAGAGTTGAAGTAAACAGTCTTGGTGGTACTGCCACTAGAGTTGAAGTAAACAGTCTTGTTGGTACTGCCACTAGAGTTGAAGTAAAGTCTTGGTGGTACTGCCACTAGAGTTGAAGTAAACAGTCTTGGTGGTACTGGCACTAGAGTTGAACTAAACAGTCTTGGTGGTGCTGCCACTAGAGTTGAACTAAACCGTCTTGGTGGTGCTGCCACTAGAGTTGAACTAAACAGTCTTGGTGGTACGGCCACTAGAGTTTAACTAAACAGTCTTGTTGGTACGGCCACGGTTGAACTAAACTGTCTTGTTGGTACGGCCACTAACTAAACAGTCTTGTTGGTACGGCCACTAGAGTTTAACTAAACAGTCTTGTTGGTACGGCCACTAGAGTTTAACTAAACGGTCTTGTTGGTACGGCCACTAGAGTTTAACTAAACAGTCTTGTTGGTACGGCCACTAACTAAACAGTCTTGTTGGTACGGCCACTAGAGTTGAACTAAACAGTCTTGTTGGTACGGCCACTAGAGTTGAACTAAACAGTCTTGTTGGTACGGCCACTAGAGTTGAACTAAACTGTCTTGTTGGTACGGCCACTAGAGTTTAACTAAACGGTCTTGTTGGTACGGCCACTAGAGTTGAACTAAACGGTCTTGTTGGTACGGCCACTAGAGTTTAACTAAACGGTCTTGTTGGTACGCCCACTAGAGTTTAACTAAACGGTCTTGTTGGTACGGCCACTAGAGTTTAACTAAACAGTCTTGTTGGTACGGCCACTAACTAAACAGTCTTGTTGGTACGGCCACTAGAGTTGAACTAAACAGTCTTGTTGGTACGGCCACTAGAGTTGAACTAAACAGTCTTGTTGGTACGGCCACTAGAGTTGAACTAAACTGTCTTGTTGGTACGGCCACTAGAGTTTAACTAAACGGTCTTGTTGGTACGGCCACTAGAGTTGAACTAAACGGTCTTGTTGGTACGGCCACTAGAGTTGAACTAAACGGTCTTGTTGGTACGGCCACTAGAGTTTAACTAAACGGTCTTGTTGGTACGGCCACTAGAGTTTAACTAAACGTCTTGTTGGTACGGCCACTAACTAAACAGTCTTGTTGGTACGGCCACTAGAGTTGAACTAAACAGTCTTGTTGGTACGGCCACTAGAGTTGAACAAAACGGTCTTGTTGGTACGGCCACTAGAGTTGAACTAAACAGTCTTGTTGGTACGGCCACTAGAGTTGAACTAAACAGTCTTGGTGGTACTGCCACTAGAGTTGAAGTAAACAGTCTTGGTGGTACTGCCACTAGAGTTGAACTAAACAGTCTTGTTGGTACTGCCACTAGAGTTGAACTAAACAGTCTTGGTGGTACTGCCACTGGTTGTGTTTGGTGCCACTAGAGTTGAACTAACAGTCTTGTTGGTACGGCCACTAGAGTTGAAGTAAACAGTCTTGTTGGTACGGCCACTAGAGTTGAAGTAAACAGTCTTGTTGGTACGGCCACTAGAGTTGAAGTAAACAGTCTTGTTGGTACTGCCACTAGAGTTGAAGTAAACAGTCTTGTTGGTACTGCCACTAGAGTTGAAGTAAAGTCTTGGTGGTACTGCCACTAGAGTTGAAGTAAACAGTCTTGGTGGTACTGCCACTAGAGTTTAAGTAAACAGTCTTGGTGGTGCTGCCACTAGAGTTGAACTAAACAGTCTTGGTGGTGCTGCCACTAGAGTTGAACTAAACCGTCTTGGTGGTGCTGCCACTAGAGTTGAACTAAACAGTCTTGGTGGTACGGCCACTAGAGTTTAACTAAACAGTCTTGTTGGTACGGCCACGGTTGAACTAAACTGTCTTGTTGGTACGGCCACTAACTAAACAGTCTTGTTGGTACGGCCACTAGAATTTAACTAAACAGTCTTGTTGGTACGACCACTAGAGTTTAACTAAACGGTCTTGTTGGTACGGCCACTAGAGTTTAACTAAACGGTCTTGTTGGTACGGCCACTAGAGTTTAACTAAACAGTCTTGTTGGTATGGCCACTAACTAAACAGTCTTGTTGGTACGGCCACTAGAGTTGAACTAAACAGTCTTGTTGGTACGGCCACTAGAGTTGAACTAAACACTCTTGATGGTACGGCCACTAGAGTTGAACTAAACTGTCTTGTTGGTACGGCCACTAACTAAACAGTCTTGTTGGTACGGCCACTAGAGTTGAACTAAACGGTCTTGTTGGTACGGCCACTAGAGTTTAACTAAACGGTCTTGTTGGTACGGCCACTAGAGTTGAACTAAACGGTCTTGTTGGTACGGCCACTAGAGTTGAACTAAAACGGTCTTGTTGGTACGGCCACTAGAGTTGAACTAAACAGTCTTGTTGGTACGGCCACTAGAGTTGAACTAAAACGGTCTTGTTGGTACGGCCACTAGAGTTGAACTAAAACGGTCTTGTTGGTACGGCCACTAGAGTTGAACTAAACGTCTTGTTGGTACGGCCACTAGAGTTGAACTAAACGGTCTTGTTGGTACGGCCACTAGAGTTGAACTAAAACGGTCTTGTTGGTACGGCCACTAGAGTTGAACTAAACGGTCTTGTTGGTACGGCCACTAGAGTTGAACTAAGCAGTCTTGTTGGTACGGCCACTAGAGTTGAACTAAAGGTCTTGTTGGTCTGGGCTAAGCAGTCTTGTTGGTACGGCCACTAGAGTTGAACTGAACAAACTGTCTTGTTGGTACGGCCACTAGAGTTGAACTAAACAGTCTTGTTGGTACGGCCACTAGAATTGAACTAAACAGTCTTGTTGGTACGGCCACTAGAGTTGAAGTAAACAGTCTTGTTGGTACGGCCACTAGAGTTGAAGTAAACAGTCTTGTTGGTACTGCCACTAGAGTTGAAGTAAACAGTCTTGTTGGTACTGCCACTAGAGTTGAAGTAAAGTCTTGGTGGTACTGCCACTAGAGTTTAAGTAAACAGTCTTGGTGGTGCTGCCACTAGAGTTGAACTAAACAGTCTTGGTGGTGCTGCCACTAGAGTTGAACTAACAGTCTTGGTTGTACTGCCACTAGAGTTTAACTAAACAGTCTTGTTGGTACAGCCACTATAGTTGAACTAAACATTCTTGGTGGTA
>JABXNX010001171.1:0-13478 GCA_014843695.1 Archivesica marissinica | reverse complement strand
ACAGATGGTGGGTAATACTGAGGCGGTGATCTATCAAGTCCCCCCCCCGACACACAGATGGTGGGTAATACTGAGGCGGTGATCTATCAAGTCCCCCCCCCGACACATCTAGCATTGTTAGTGTTCGTTGCTAGGGACTGGATCTAGCATTATTAGTGTTCGTTGTTAGGAACTGGATCTAGCATTGTTAGTGTTCGTTGCTAGGAACTGGATCTAGCATTATTAGTGTTCGTTGCTAGGAACTGGGTGTATTGTTATATTGGCATGGGCTGTATGTTTGCCTGTGTGCCAGGATAAAACCTTGAGGATCGATATTGATGAAACTTTACGTATATATTTACTATATAGAGGGTGTGGGATCAATCTGCCACGATATGTGGTCAGGCTGTCAGTGAGGTGTCCATGTACAGTGACAATTAACCCGGGTTCGATCCTCGGACCGGGAAGTATGTGAAATGGTACAGTAGTCGCCAGATCGGACAGGTGGGTTTTCTCCGGGTACTCCGGTTTCCTCCCACACGAATGGCCACATTTATGTTTTCATCGGCGCCAACGAGAGTGATTAATATAAGTTTTTAAAACTTGCTTCGCAATTGTTGTAAAATAAATAAAGTTCAAACTAAATATCACTGTAAATCATCAATCATCAATCAATCATGTGTTCACATACGGCGGGGTGTTTCAATGTTCTCGATGATGATGATGATTGAGCTTATTTACCCTCGCCTCCGGCGAACCATATGGGCGAGCGTACTAAGAAGTTTAGTTAACACTCCTATATTATAAATTAAGGTGATTAAGTTGTGTTTGTTAATAATACAATGTGAATGCTCAACCCAGCCATAGATTAGGCTACAAGCACCATAATGTATAGGGTCAGTACAGGGGTCAATCTATACCGTCTGTATAATATTATATGCACACTCAACCCGGCCATAGATTAGGCTACAAGCACCAACATGTATAGGGTCAGTACAGGGGTCAATCTATACCGTCTGTATAATATTATATGCACACTCAGCCCGGCCATAGATTAGGCTACAAGCACCAACATGTATAGGGTCAGTACAGGGGTCAATCTATACCGTCTGTATAATATTATATGCACACTCAGCCCGGCCATAGATTAGGCTACAAGCACCATAATGTATAGGGTCAGTACAGGAGTCACTCTATCCTGTCTCACAAATGCTCTCGAGCACTAATCATATAGTATTTATATGTTTTGTTTGATTTTCATTTAACCATATTTTATTGCATATGTAATACATTCGACAATACAATATTACATACGAGCATAAATCAGATGTGAAATAAGTTAACAGATTATAAGGCACATATATACATTTGTGTAACATAGCAAAAGGGTCGGGCCACAAGTTATAACCAACATTAGAAAACGGCCCTTCCCAATAATCAAACTTTATTTGTAACAAAATGTGCAATATCGTCTCAGTAGTATCAATTATTGTGTATCTATGTTGATATTGATTAACTGGAAACTAATAAACATAAATTTCGAAATTTGATAGGTCGATAATGTTAATGTAGATAGGTTGGTAATGTTAATGTATATAGGTCGGTAATGTTAATGTATATAGGTTGGTAATGTTAATGTATATAGGTCGGTAATGTTAATGTATATAGGTCGGTAATGTTAATGTATATAGGTCGGTAATGTTAATGTAGATAGGTCGGTAATGTTAATGTATATAGGTCGGTAATGTTAATGTATATAGGTCGGTAATGTTAATGTATATAGTGGTTGTTTGTTTTGGTGTTGTTTGTTTTGGTGGTTGTTTTGTTTGGGTTGTTGTGTTTGTTTGGGTGTTTGTTTGTTTGGTGTTTGTTTGTTTGGTGGTTGTTTGTTTGGTGGTTGTTTGTTTGGTGGTAATGTTAATGTAGATAGGTGGTAATGTTAATGTAGATAGTTGGTAATGTTAATGTATATAGGTCGGTAATGTTAATGTATATAGTTGGTAATGTTAATGTAGATAGGTGGTAATGTTAATGTATATAG
The DNA here is from genome assembly GCA_014843695.1 of Archivesica marissinica. Classification (NCBI taxonomy): domain Eukaryota; kingdom Metazoa; phylum Mollusca; class Bivalvia; order Venerida; family Vesicomyidae; genus Archivesica; species Archivesica marissinica. The sequence continues at coordinate 11,458 of JABXNX010001171.1, read as the reverse complement.
GTCGGTAATGTTAATGTATATAGGTCGGTAATGTTAATGTATATAGGTCGGTAATGTTAATGTAGATAGGTCGGTAATGTTAATGTAGATAGGTCGGTAATGTTAATGTATATAGGTCGGTAATGTTAATGTATATAGGTCGGTAATGTTAATGTAGATAGGTGGGTAATGTTAATGTAGATAGGTCGGTAATGTTAATGTATATAGGTCGGTAATGTTAATGTAGATAGGTCGGTAATGTTAATGTAGATAGGTCGGTAATGTTAATGTAGATAGGTCGGTAATGTTAATGTAGATAGGTCGGTAATGTTAATGTAGATAGGTCGGTAATGTTAATGTAGATAGGTCGGTAATGTTAATGTAGATAGGTCGGTAATGTTAATGTAGATAGGTCGGTAATGTTAATGTAGATAGGTCGGTAATGTTAATGTAGATAGGTGGGTAATGTTAATGTAGATAGGTTGGTAATGTTAATGTAGATAGGTCGGTAATGTTAATGTAGATAGGTCGGTAATGTTAATGTAGATAGGACGGTAATGTTAATGTAGATAGGTCGGTAATGTTAATAGATAGGTCGGTAATGTTAATGTAGATAGGTGGGTAATGTTAATGTAGATAGGTGGGTAATGTTAATGTAGATAGGTGGGTAATGTTAATGTAGATAGGTGGGTAATGTTAATGTAGATAGGTGGGTAATGTTAATGTAGATAGGTCGGTAATGTTAATGTAGATAGGTGGGTAATGTTAATGTAGATAGGTTGGTAATGTTAATGTATATAGGTCGGTAATGTTAATGTATATAGGTCGGTAATGTTAATGTAGATAGGTCGGTAATGTTAATGTATATAGGTCGGTAATGTTAATGTATATAGGTCGGTAATGTTAATGTATATAGGTCGGTAATGTTAATGTAGATAGGTTGGTAATGTTAATGTATATAGGTCGGTAATGTTAATGTATATAGGTCGGTAATGTTAATGTAGATAGGACGGTAATGTTAATGTAGATAGGTCGGTAATGTTAATGTAGATAGGACGGTAATGTTAATGTAGATAGGTCGGTAATGTTAATGTAGATAGGTGGGTAATGTTAATGTATATAGGTCGGTAATGTTAATGTAGATAGGTCGGTAATGTTAATGTAGATAGGTTGGTAATGTTAATGTATATAGGTCGGTAATGTTAATGTATATAGGTCGGTAATGTTAATGTATATAGGTCGGTAATGTTAATGTATATAGGTCGGTAATGTTAATGTAGATAGGTTGGTAATGTTAATGTATATAGGTCGGTAATGTTAATGTATATAGGTCGGTAATGTTAATGTAGATAGGACGGTAATGTTAATGTAGATAGGTCGGTAATGTTAATGTAGATAGGTCGGTAATGTTAATGTAGATAGGTCGGTAATGTTAATGTAGATAGGTCGGTAATGTTAATGTAGATAGGTCGTAATGTTAATGTAGATAGGTCGGTAATGTTAATGTAGATAGGTCGGTAATGTTAATGTAGATAGGTCGGTAATGTTAATGTAGATAGGACGGTAATGTTAATGTAGATAGGTCGGTAATGTTAATGTAGATAGGTCGGTAATGTTAATGTAGATAGGTCGGTAATGTTAATGTAGATAGGTCGGTAATGTTAATGTAGATAGGTGGGTAATGTTAATGTAGATAGGTCGGTAATGTTAATGTAGATAGGTGGGTAATGTTAATGTAGATAGGTGGGTAATGTTAATGTAGATAGGTGGGTAATGTTAATGTAGATAGGCGGTAATGTTAATGTAGATAGGTGGGTAATGTTAATGTAGATAGGTGGGTAATGTTAATGTAGATAGGTCGGTAATGTTAATGTAGATAGGTGGGTAATGTTAATGTAGATAGGTGGGTAATGTTAATGTAGATAGGTGGGTAATGTTAATGTAGATATGTCGGTAATGTTAATGTGTGGTCGGTAAATGTTAATGTAGATAGGTCGGTAATGTTAATGTAGATAGGTGGGTAATGTTAATGTAGATAGGTGGGTAATGTTAATGTAGATAGGTGGGTAATGTTAATGTAGATAGGTGGGTAATGTTAATGTAGATAGGTCGGTAATGTTAATGTAGATAGGTGGGTAATGTTAATGTAGATAGGACGGTAATGTTAATGTAAAGACGAAAATGAGAAATAGAAAGACGAAGGATTCGATAATTAAAAAAATATTTTCATAAATCCATCAATAATTTAATGAAATGAAATTACTAAAATGAAACAATAGGAAAAATGTGGAAAGAAAAGGTGGGAAATCTATCGTTTTGTAAAACTAAATCGCGACAGAAAATATGATTAAACTAAATTGAATTACAGCCATTACTCATAAGTAACGTCTATTACTTACTTAGCCGGCTAGACTTTACTTGTTCAGTACAGAGTGCTAGTTGTGTGTAAAAGACAACTGAAGACATGTACATACAGCTGCCAGATAGACTAGAGGACATAGAAAACGCACACTTCGAATAAGTGTGTTTTTACATGAAAATCAATAACTAGTTTTAAACATTGTGGAATATTTTTACGAACCATGTAAGTTTATTTATAGTCGCCACCGCATAAATGCATTTGGGCGACTGGTTTCTCTACGGTGTTTATGTTGATCTCTCTGAAGGCATCTTCATTCTTCGCAGGGTGACAAGTCCTGTTGCTTCTTTCGAATGGGTCCCAATATTTTTAGTTGTTCAGTTTGTGTTTTGTAATAAAGTTGTGATATATCTTTAATGGAATCTTTGGTATTTCGTTTTCATGTAATAATAATCATATAATGTAGGTGTGAGTGTTCTATGTCCTCTAGTATATAATGTAGGTGTGAGTGTTCTATGTCCTGTAGTATATAATGTAGGTGTGCGTTTTCTATGTCCTCTAGTATATAATGTAGGTGTGCGTTTTCTATGTCCTCTAGTATATAATGTAGGTGTGCGTTTTCTATGTCCTCTAGTATATAATGTAGGTGTGCGTTTTCTATGTCCTCTAGTATATATACATCAGGTAAAAAGTCAGTAAATCCATAAACGCCACGCTTATTCCGAGCAAACAAATTAATTTACAATGAAGTCAATACTTAAAAATCAAGACAGTAAGATGAGACGGTCCATTATCCGTCATTGTTACATCGAAAATTAATTAAACCAGCGAAGCATTGATAGAATAGCCTACACCAATATCAGAAATCGATAAAAACCAATTAATTCCGAATAATCGTTTTCCGGTGTCTGTGATGATAACCTGTGTATAATAATTACACGTGATCAAAGCTTATCAACAGATGGATAGGCGCAATGACATTCGATATAGAACATCGCATTTACCTGAAAGAAATGCTTAACCTTATGTAGGGTACACAGCTCACTCACTCCTTAGTTGTCACGAACATGCGTCATGCTTATACAAACTTATTTTAGCTCGATAGCGAAACAAGTTTTTACAACGTTTGATTAATTGCTCTCGAGACCGCATTCCTGATGGAATCCATCGCCACGAGAGAGAGAGAGAGAGAGAGAGAGAGAGAAGAGGCAACGTGGATTTTAAATGCCATGCCATCGAGCACACTCGTAACGACAACAGCTGGGTGCGAACTTGGTTCCTTTCGCACCGAAAGCGAACCTCTAAAAATGCGCTATCACGACATCCACAATAGATGGCTGAACGTATATTTAAAAACTGCATTGATTGACAGTATGAACAAGACGAAGAAGAAGGAAAGAGGATTTTATTATATAATCCCAGTTCACCAAGTACAATCACACAATTTTAAATAAATAAGAAATGCCCATTGATCAACAATAGTATAATGACAATTTTGGCGGTCGTCTTAATAACTAAAGCGTCAAGTACCTAATCATGATCATTTGGATGTTGAAATATATATATTTATTGCATACGTTACTATAAATAGTAACAAATTTAATGGTAGAAAAGCAAAATATCTGGTCGACGCAGGCAATATATTTCGATGTTCGGCTCTGTCGGGCCAATATCGGATATTGGCACGCGCCGAGAACGAATCACGAGCTCGGGCCATAGGGTGCGCCAATATCCACAAATGGCCCACCTCCGCGGTTTAATAACCTCTAAATATATATAACCCCAGTATTCAATTCTAGAATGCTGAGCTTATTTATTTTAGCTCGATTGCGAAACAAGTTGTTATAACTTATATTAATCACTCTCGAGACCTCATTCCTGATGGAATCCATCGCCACGAGGGTGATAGAAGAGGCATGAGGAATTTAAATGCATTGCCTAATTCGTAACGGTATAATGCAATTTCCTATTATATGATATAATTTTGTTCAAATATTTGCCACAGAATCCAGACTTCAACGAATAAACAAACGTCGCATACGTAACATAATAATGTAAATAGGAAGTGGTGATAGCGCAGTGGGTGCGTGTTCGCTTCAGGTGCGAAAGGTCTGGAGTTCGAGCCCGCTGGAGCCGTTACGATTGTGCCCTTAGGCAAGGCATTTAAATTCTACGTTTCCTCTTCTCTCTCCTTCATGGCGATGGATTCCATCAGGAATGAGGTCTCGAGAGTGATTAATATAAGTTGAAATAACTTGTTTCGCAATCGAGCTAAAATAAATTTATATAAACTAATGTAAATAGGGTCAATATCCGCGGTAATACAACACGGGTATCCCGAATAACAACATCGCTTTAATCTTACTGATATTCTAATTTACAGTTCATGATTAAAATGTTTACTTATAACAATTTCAAATTGAAGTAATAAGTTAGAAAATAAAGCACTGTCATAACGTAACTGCAATAAGCATCGTGCAATAGGAGAAGACCTCTATTAGCTATAGCTTTCTCTTCCAATCATGTTTTCATTCATGTATCTAAATGTTCTGTACAATGTATATGTGTATATGTTGTATTGTTTGAACATTTAAGCCAATAACAACAGTTATGGTACATATTTACCGCTACATCTCACATTTAGTTCATACAAATTTATTTTAGCGCGATTGCGAAACATGTTCTTACAACTTATATTAATCGCTCTCGAGACATCATTCCTGGTGTAGCCCATTGTCATGGGGGAGAGAGGAGAGGCAATGTGGAACTTAAATACCTTGCCTAAAGGCACAATCGTAACGGCTCCAGTGCAGGCTCGAACTCCGGACATTTCGCACCTGAGCCGGAGTTTGAGCCTTTTTGACAGGAATCCGACTTTAAAACGGAAGGTATATACGGGAGCATGCACTAAATGGTGCCCTATTTCCACCCCTCTTACTAGCTTACAGGCACGTACACTGATAAACTACAGACTGACAGTCAAATACCACAGGAAATAAACTACATACTGCTGACAGTCAAATACCACAGGAAATAAACTACATACTGCTGACAGTCAAAGACCACAGGAAATAAACTACATACTGCTGACAGTCAAAGACCACAGAAAATAAACTACATACTGCTGACAGTCAAATACCACAGGAAATAAACTACATACTGCTGACAGTCAAAGACCACAGGAAATAAACTACATACTGCTGACAGTCAAATATCACAGGAAATAAACTACATACTGCTGACAGTCAAAGACCACAGGAAATAAACTACATACTGCTGACAGTCAAAGACCACAGGAAATAAACTACATACTGCTGACAGTCAAAGACCACAGGAATTAGGAAAATGAAGCAATTATTCACTTGCCAAGACTAATCAAATAAGGATATCACAATCTGTAAACTCTGCTGTTATTGTCTGTTCTGTTATTGTCTGTTCTGTTATTGTCTGTTCTGTTATTGTCTGTTCTGTTATTGTCTGTTCTGTTATTGTCTGTTCTGTTATTGTCTGTTCTGTTATTGTCTGTTCTGTTATTGTCTGTTCTGTTATTGTGTAAAATACTTAAAATAGTACAACTGACGTCACAGTTTCTTAAATCTGTATGGACCGTGATGATTGGTAAATCGTGTTTCACCAATACAACCCGGGTTCGATCCTCGGACCGAGAAGCATGTGAGATGGTACGGTGGTCGCCAAATCGGACAGGTGTGTTTTCTCCGGGTACTCCGGTTTCCTCCCACACGAATTACCACATTTACACTTTCATCCGCGCCAACGAGAGTGATTAATATAAGTTGTTAGAACTTGCTTCGCAATCGTTGTAAAATAAAAAGTTTAAACTTAAACTTAAAGAAGATTATATAGTTTTATGTACATGTAAACTGTCGTTCGGTTGGATTTCTTTACATTTCGTAATACTGGTCTTAGTGTAAACATATTTATTTTCTGTCATGTGCATGTACAGCTATTGAATTAATGACCACATTTACGCTTTCATCCGCGCCAATGAGAGTGATTAATACAAGTTGCTAAAACTTGCTTCGCAATCGTTGTAAAATAAATAAAGTTTAAACATGCTACATGCTAATGAATATGGTAAGCCACACATGCACACATTTAGAGATTTGTCAAATGTTCGCAATGTATCCATCTCGGTTACTACAACGTCTCCAACAGTAAATCAATCGAGCTGTTACAGCGACATACGTGGTACAGACAGAAGAAATAGGGCCAAATGAGCGAAATTGCCAAATGGAGATTTTAATGTGTTCTAATGGCATATATTCTCGTGATTACACTGTTCTGTAGTTCTATCATATACCCTCATTAGCATTAAAGTGACGGAAACACGTGGCTACATGTTAACACGGTGTCCTTGTCTCAAATATATGACGTCATAACTACTCGAGCATAATTTTATTTCGATAAAAATTAACGGTATCCAATGGTACTTGCATGATGCGTACATGAATATCATACACGTGCTACAATATGATTCATTACATTCTACGACTTTTAACTTGCCCGATATTGTTCTGAGGTTTGGGTTTTCGGGGAGAGGCAGTCAATCAGCTTATTAGGGAAACTGTTAAACACATTTTTTTTTGTTCAATTCTTCTTCATTTAGATGAAGCGTATCCCGTCATTTTCTTATTCAATCAAAATAATGTTTTCAAAACTTGTAACCCAATCCTTTTGCACTTTGAAAATGTCAGTATATGTATATGGTTTATCAGGTTTTATGTATGTTATTAATGTGACAGTAATGTTATTGTGTATGTTATTAATGTGACAGTAATGTTATTGTGTATGTTATTAATGTGACAGTAATGTTATTGTGTATGTTATTAATGTGACAGTAATGTTATTGTGATTTGTAAATTGTATTCATTATAATGGAAAAAGTTGGAATAAAATAGTATTCAATTATTGTTTCATAGCTATATTGTATTCCTATGAAAACATACTCGTTACTTTTCAACTTTGGAAGCTACATATACTAGCTATTGGTTGCTGAAAACTTGTGCTAACAAATGCTACCTTTTTCCATGCATGCAACTAGCACTTTCTCTCGCAAACAATATTTTGAATCGCAACTATGCACAATGATTCAAACTACCATATACTACATAAGAAGCTGATACTACATAAGGAATATCCTCGAGTTTCCCACCAGGATACATGAGGATACTACATAAGAATTATCCTCGAGTTTCCCACCAGGATACATGATACTACATAAGTAATATCCTCGAGTTTCCCACCAGGATACATGAGGATACTACATAAGAACTATCCTCGAGTTTCCCCATCAGGATACATGAGGATACTACATAAGAATTATCCTCGAGTTTCCCTGATGAATCTACAAGTGTAGATTGATGAATGTTTCTAAATTCGGTTGATGACTGTCAATGCATGTTTTCGATTTTGTGCTATATTATGCATGTTGAATGGGAAATAAAATTGGAAAAACAACAACAATGTATATGGTGGTGTGTACATCAGCTGTAGTCTTGTTATGAGTATATGTATAGTTTTGTTCTTATTTCATTTCGCTCTGTTAACAGCAAGGCAGACAAGAACTGTCTTAATTCTAAAGGCACAAGCAATGTTTACACCCACACGGCTACGGTTGCTGCGCATTGCAATTGCTCTCTGACCGCCCTATCGCATTTAGCTCAGGTGGACTTGCAATTGCTCTCTGACCGCCCTACCGCATTTAGCTCAGGTGGGACTTGCAATTGCTCTCTGACCGCCCTACCGCATTTAGCTCAGGTGGGACTTGCAATTGCTCTCTGACCGCCCTACCGCATTTAGCTCAGGTGGGACTTGCAATTGCTCTCTGACCGCTCTACCGCACTTAGCTCAGGTGGGACTTGCAATTGCTCTCTGACCGCCCTACCGCATTTAGCTCAGGTGCGACTTGCAATTGCTCTCTGACCGCCCTACCGCATTTAGCTCAGGTGGGACTTGCAATTACTCTCTGACCGCCCTACCGCATTTAGCTCAGGTGGGACTTGCAATTGCTCTCTGACCGCCCTACCGCATTTAGCTCAGGTGGGACTTGCAATTACTCTTGCCGCCCTACCGCATTTAGCTCAGGTGGGACTTGCATTACTCTCTTACCGCCCTACCGCATTTAGCTCAGGTGGGACTTGCATTACTCTCTGACCGCCCTACCGCATTTAGCTCAGGTGGGACTTGCATTACTCTCTGACCGCCCGATCGCATTTAGCTCAGGTGGGACTTGCAATTGCTCTCTGACCCCCTACCGCATATAGCTCAGGTGGGACTTGCAATTACTCTCTGACCGCCCTACCGCATTTAGCTCAGGTGGGACTTGCAATTACTCTCTTACCGCCCTACCGCATTTAGCTCAGGTGGGACTTGCATTACTCTCTGACCGCCCTACCGCATTTAGCTCAGGTGGGACTTGCATTACTCTCTGACCGCCCTACCGCATTTAGCTCAGGTGGTAGGAGGTCACATTTGATTAGGTCTCATTGATTAATCAGCATTATATTCTTATCTACTCCGTTCTTTTTGCTCATTTGCTGCAGATTGAAATCTAATGAGCCATATCGATTGAAAAACGAGACACCGCTCTCCCTCCAGTCTCTTGATAATGTCGTAATTAATTCTAAATGATCTAGTTCCCCTCAAATCAATGGTGATTGATCGACTATATTTAAAAGGGCTGAGCAACTGCAATATAAGATGGATATTTGCTTTAGTACTCGCCGCAGGGATCGAGGTCTCGTGTCGGTGCTCTACATCGTGTGCGTAAAAGAACAAGAGGGGAATCTGGAAATATATCTGTGTCTGTATCATTGCCCAGAGTCTCCTCTTGTTCTTTTACGTGCACGGTGTAAAGCACCGACACGAGACCTCGGCTTAAAGTCCCAACTGAAAGACTGTTAATTTTATTAGGGTCAGACGGGGGATCGAACCTGCGGTCCCTGAATTACCAGTCCAACGTGTTAACCACTGTACTACAGATCCGTCTATAACGATGAAGAGAACTAAAATGTATACTAGATTTGTGTAGCAACATGATGGCAGATAAGACGTTTATTGCTCACGGAAATACGTAGCTATGACAATATCGGTCTACCATACATCATCAAACGTATTACTATATCCCCCCTTTCAAATAGATATATATACTACTATAGTATTGATAATCTGATTCTAATGGATCCCGATGGATTTCCTCCACCATTACTTCTTGTACTTAGCTATCGGAGCTACATACATTGGCATAAGCGTTTCCTATATATGGTACTGGTTTCTAATGACGTTTCTGGAGTGTGTACATTGTGCTGAGAATTAATTGTTTAGCATGAAGCACAACGACGTCATACGTATTCCCTGTTGAGTTATATCTCGTAAAGTAGGCCTATCGTAGTATTACTCGTTTACGTATTAGGGTTTTCTGTTCACATCAACACGTGTTATATGACGCCAATGATGTTTATTTTTTATTTAAGCTTTATTTATGTTACAACGATTGCGAAGCAAGTTTTAACAACTTATATTAATCACTCTCGTTGCCGCGGATGAAAGAGTAAATGTGGTCATTCGTGTGGGAGGAAACCGGAGTATTCGGAGAAAACCCACCTATCCGATCTGGCGATCACCGTACCACATACTTCCCGGTCCGAGGATCGAACCCGGGGTGCATTGATGAGAAGCCAGCGCGCTAACCACTGCGATACGTCATAGCTAGGTATGTCCTCTACAGGTTGAGGCTAAAACACTAATAGTATTCTAAGCTGTGCCGATATTTTACTATTGCATCACATGAACCTTGCACGTGCTAATTTGAATCGTCCAAATCAGATTGCCCGATCAATTTTATTTTATTTGAAATTCTCACGTCTATTTCATATAAATACGGCTACATATAATGTTCTACCTATATATATATATAGACAGATACGTAGTCCAGTGGTTAGCACGATGGACTGGGGATCCAGGAATCGCAGGTTCGATCCTCCGTCTAACCCTAATAAAATTAAATCTTTCAGATGGGACGTTAAACCGAGGTCTCGTGTCTGTGCTTTACACTGTGCACGTAATAGAACCAGAGGAGACTCTGGAATGGGTCTCTGTCTGTATCATTGCACTATCCTCCAAAAATCTAAAATGACTAATCTCCTCAAGAGGCGTCGCTCATATGGGCAACCAGTAGAGACGATAAATAAACGTAAAACACAAAGTATCGTCGACACAGATTGTCAGTAGTCCAGTTGAACTGCGAATCCAGGGATCGCAGGTTCCATAAATTCTACTTATTTGGAATAAATATCTCACAAAATCAGCAATACAGTGAACTGATGATATACATCACACCAGCAATATGCCTAAAGCCCATGTCAGCACACTTAGAAAGAAAATTGATCTGTTGCTTTATTCCGGAGAATTTGATAGATAATGTCAGATATTCGCGCTATAACATATTTATTCAATTTGATATTAATTCCAATTTATTACTCGGAATTAAAGGGAATGGATTCATCGCACATTCATCGCTGTCATGGCCCTGAAGAATTAGATTTTACTGGAGACGGTTTCGGATTTAAATTAAGACTCGCTAGATATGTCCGTAAATATTCCAAGAGATATTGTCTTCGTGGTTCTTGCATAGTTTCACGAAAGCGAGATATCACTCACATGCGAAGGTGAGGTAAAAGATTGATTCGTACATGAATGAGTCGATATATGATGCATTTAAGCTTATACACATATATTTTAGCTCGATTGCGAAACAAGTTCTTACAGCGGTAGTATAATCGCTCTCGAGACCTCACTCATGGGGGGCGGTGTGGATTTAAGAGCCTTGCCTGAGGTATTATCGGGGTGCGAACTCACAACCTCTCGGTTACCAGGCGGTCATATTGTATTGCACATCAATAGTGCATATGTCATACACGTATAGACACAATACATGGCATGAAAATACAAATGGTTTGGGCCACATGTTTTAACAACATTAGACAACGGCCCGCACCAGATGGTGGGTAATACTGAGGCGGTGATCTATCAAGTCCCCCCCCCGACACAAAGATGGTGGGTAATACTGAGGCGGTGATCTATCAAGTCCCCCCCCCGACA
>JABXNX010001170.1:0-13487 GCA_014843695.1 Archivesica marissinica | reverse complement strand
GTAAATATGGTGAGCTAGTGTGTATATCTTGTAGTAATGTACGTATATATGGTGAGATAGTGTGTATATCTTGTAGTAATGTACGTAGATATGGTGAGATAGTGTGTATATCTTGTAGAAATGTATGTAGATATGGAGAGACAGTGTGTAGTTATTGTAGTAATGTATGTATATATGGTGAGTTAGTGGATATATCTTGTAGGAATGTATGTAGATATGGTGAGATAGTGTGTATATCTTGTAGTACTATAATCATTTTATCGGTATATGTCGCTATCCTGGATTCTGATTGGTCGGTTATAACGTCATTGGATAAATGATAATAGCAATACCGGTTCAAACTAGTTTTCTATTTATAGTAACGTAGGTATTTGTTATTTATAGCAATACGATCTCCTGGAATGTATATAAATAACCCGTTCCAACTAGTTTTCTATTTATAGTAACTTAGGTCATTTATAGGATAGGTCTATACGTGTCTGGACATGATTTCGTGACGCCAACGACTGACTGATGCAATATGCCTGAAACGGTCAGCGACTTAAGTATCGGATGCCAAAGTGTAAGGATATTTAGGCACTTATACGTATTATAAAATATCAACATCTTAAGATCGAAATGAAGATAATAAATATAATCGGTATAACGAGAATGTGTAGGGGGAGTGTGTACGGACATTAGCTACGTAATTATAATTAATGGTAGGTACGGACAGAAATGGCACACCCCGTGTCGAATGGACCGTTAATATGAGAGATAGTGTTTTCCCGCCATTTTTATCCTCCATTTTGAAAATTGTAGTCGCGGAAGGTATAATCGTTTATCGAAACCCCCGGATAAATAGGACCTATAATAAAGCTTATATAACGAATTTATATCGGTACTTCCGGTTTTTCGGATCACTACTTCCGGTATGAGATCGGACCATTAATTGAGTCGCGGATTCGTCATTGTCTCTTCGAGATCTTTCCGACGATACCAAACACGGCCAGTTTCCTCGAAAGTTCATTTTTCTTCAAACTTATTTACGATTAAAGGGACATAATCAGTATTATAGATATATCGAATAATGATAGATCAAAATGAAGGGTAGCGTCGGAAAACATCATGAAAACAGCAATGCCGTTGTTTTGGAGGATAGTACACGAGGCAGAAGATGCTCCACCGACAGACAGACCGCCGGACGGGCGGACGGACGGACAGACAGACGGACGGACAGACAGACAGACAGATATGTATCGAGGGGCACCCTGGGTATTCCCCCACAACTAACAGACACATGCGTTTGGGGTCTGTACTATTTTTTTTATTTAAACCGGCAGGCAGTCAGACAGCGGATCTGCTTGCCACTGAGAGAGCATTTCCATTCATTAAATAGACAGTTACCTGGATTTTGATTTGTAACGTATACACACTACGTCAAGAGTCTGTTTATCTAAGTTACTGCATTATTGAGGCTATACAAGCTACATCGCACCAAACAACTGATTAGGTGTGGATGACCTGGTGATTAAGTTATGTAGGCACTCAGGGCTTATCAGATAATCCTCTATGTGGTAGCTTAGAGAAATGTTGTTGGTTACATGGTATGTGCGCACTCTGCGCTTATCAGTTAATCAGTTATGTTGCAGCTCAGAGATGACAACCGTGGTATGTACACGCGTTAATTACTTCGATGTCATTTTGTGTACCTACTGCGCTGGTGATTTTTCTCGCATTCCCGGATAAGGTTATTTAGGGTCAACATAGAAACATGCGAGCGGACAGGATATCCCATTCATTCCGATGTATCGAACAGACGAGATAGTATGCGTCATACTAACCGATATGATTTATTCGGATATATACGCGTTATTTATATGACTAACTTCTATTGCCACCAGACATACGTTCACGCGGACGGGTTTTATAATTTGAACATTTATATTAATCGTTGCATCCAGCGTCTCATATAGAATGGATAATATTATTTTATTACAAAATTGCTAGATCGCGAAACAAGTTGTTACGACTTATCGCTATGTATATCTCATTCCTGATGGAATCCCTGTAAAACGTACATTACGGATTATTAATAATTTCTCGCGTTTTTATGGAAGTATACGTAAGGATATATATTATTCATTTTCGTACATAGGTTAAGTTTGTAATTAGGATTTCTTACTCGATAAAAACGTACGCCTAGCTCGAATAATATAATGAACTTACCCGTATATTCGTTGAAGCTCGTGAAGCTGCTTGAGTACTAAGACCGTTCTAATCGGACTATATTTATATAGAAGCGTTCGTAATAGTTATTTATGGATAGGTTCGTAGTCTATATTTATAGAATGGTACGAGATCGCTATTTATAAAGCGGTTCGTAGTCGTTATTTATAGAAACGTACGCGCTGGCTATTTATAGAGCGGTTCGTTTCCATTGGTCGCTGTAATAGGGTATGTAGTGTAGTGTAGTCGCTTCGTTTTCTTATACACCACTTTCACTCTGTTACTGTACAGATCGGTATATCGATGTCGTAAAAGAACGTCGTTTTTTATACAAATTTATTTTAGCTCGATCGCTAAACGAGTTATTCCGACTTATCGTTCCTGACGGAGAGAGAATTCAAATGGCGACGCTCGTAACGGCTCCAACGGGGCTCGAACTCCGGACCTGAAGCTGCGCTATCGCGACTTCCTGTCGTACGGAGGTGGCGACCCATGATTGCGAGCTGGATTTGGTCACCCTCGGGTAACCGGATATCCGTGACATCCAGTCGTTGTCCCGCGACAACCACTCGCTACACGACCTCGGTACACGGTCTCACATAGCGCGTACCGTAAATGAGGGCCGATGCAGCGATAACTCTACCCCGGGCCAGCCCGGATCTGAATCCTTGTGTGGGCGGAGAATGGAGGTACCCCCCGGTACGGACCAGTTGGAAGCGGCTCTGTTCGGATGTTATTGACTCGAGAACGGATGCGACTGGAAGCGTGAGGGTGTCATCCGGGTACGTGGCGGGGCCACCGATTATTCTGACTAGTGTCTTCGAAGAAATGCGACGACGCTCCGGATATATAATAGCAGACATATGTCGCATTATTCGCGAATTATAAGATTATCCGATAAACCGAGGTCATCCAAAATGGACGCCGCGTAGAGACTCGTTACTAGATACGCCTTCGTACACGGTAGTTGCGCGATACGTCATCAATAAACGCGCACGCGCGTGACCTACTTATATTAACTTATATGCAAAGAGCCGGGTTTACTAAAAAACAAAGAGCTCGGTAGTTGCGCGATACGTCATCAATAGGCTATATAGTGACGCGCACGCGCGTGACCTACTTTATATTCCCTTATATGCAAATGAGTTACTATAAAACGTATTCAAAATGGCGCCCGTTTGTTTACAGTCAAAGAGACGCATGTACTACTGTTATACATACAATGTATCTGATCGCTTCGAATAGTTAGTGACGCCCATTTATTGTTATCTTCCTAGTATAATGTTTATCAGGGTATAGAGAAAGTTTAACAAATTTCTTTGTTTTATAATATAAGCAATTTTTTAAAAAAGTGATATCGTTTCATAAAAATGTGTTTCCGAGATGTACTACAAACACTAACTTCACAAATTTACTGAACAATTGCAAACAAATATTTTTAATTTGATTAAGACTATATAAAGTCTTACTTACAGTTTTACTTATTTATGAAAATCAAAATGTCCCAGTTTTACTTACTTATGAAAATCAAAATGTCCAGTTAACTGACATCGAGTGTTAGACATAAAGCATATATTTTCGTCAATTCTACGCGTAATGAGGCAGTTTGTACAGTTTCATAAAATCTTTCAACACACCCCAAAATGAATGTGTCGTCTGAGATGCTGTCCGTGCGTTCAAGTGTATACTCCACTTCAATATCAGCTATGGAAACCACCGAACGACCTCACATAATAGACAATTCTATAAATTTAGTCCAACCCGATTATCTCCCCTTATCACTCTTCACGTCCGCCATTACACCACTGCAGATCAAAATACCGATAGTTTAAATGAATAATTAATAATTTTGATCATTTATTGCGCAATTTGGGGAAAATGCCGTACACAAACAGTTCGGGGAAACAATGTGTTATTGTGGGATGTAATAATAATCAGAAGAAACTGTACACATGGAGAAATTCCGACTGTGAAATACATGAAGCCGAAGGCCAACGACAAAAACACAAAGATTGCCCATGCCTTGAAATCTACAAGCTGCATTGTATCCCGAAAAATCTGGATGTTAGGCGCGCCTGGCTGAAAGCTATAAATAGGAAGGACTTTGATCCAGTCACTGAAACAGTGGTAAGACCATAGCAATGATTTTAGTAAATTGCAAATTATCAGATTTCGGATAAACCTTTTTCGTATACACTTTGTTTATATGTAAACAGCCAGTGTCTACTAATGTTTGAATCCTATCTGGAATTTCTCATCAGCTTGCGAGTAACATATTCCATACATGGATCGATATTATGTCCGAAGAGCTCTCTTCATTAATTATATGGCTTCCAAGAGATACTATTAGGAGAACACTTCCTTCATCATTCAGAACTTCATATCCAAGAACTACCTGCATTATTGATTGCTCGGAATTATTCATTCAAAGGCCATTTTCATTAAAAGCTCGAGCACAAACATGGAGCACCTACAAAAGTCACAACACTGCCAAATTTTTGATAGCCATTGCCCCAAATGGGTTTATTATGTACATTTCTTCTTTATATGGCGGAAGGGCAAGTGACAATTTCATTACAAAGAATAGTGGTTTCTTGAACTATTTATTGCCTGGAGATGAAGTAATGGCAGACCGGGGTTTTACTGTGGCCGATGAACTTTGTGCTAGGCGCGTGAAATTGAACATTCCAGCATTTATGAAAGGAAGGAGCCAGTTGTGCGAAGAAATTGTAATTGAATACAGGCGGATTGCTGCTGAGCCCATACATGTTGAAAGAGCAATAATGAGACTTAAATCTTTCAGGATTCTCAACACAACATTGGGCATAAAGACATTGAAAAAGGGGAATAAACAGCTGCATGTAATTGGAGCTTTATGCAACTTGAGGGACCCCTTAATCAAAGATGATAAAAATCTGGAATGAACTGTATGTGTGAAGTTGTGACTGTAAATATTTAAGAGATATAATGAAATTAGCGAAACAAATATCACACAAACAATACCAGACCTACAGTTACATCGAGTACAATATAGAGAAACACAAGATAACAAACTGTTCAAATGGATTTATTTATATGCTTAATTTACCAGTTTCACTTACATGTATCTTGCTAAAATTGTATGCCAAATAAAATATGTACAGACTAGTTTCTGTTACTTTTGATATTACTTGAAATTTTAAATCTGTTATTTAAATTAAATGATGCCACAGTACTTTACATCAACATGATGTATTACTGGATTGACAAGTTTACAAATCTCAGATCTATGCTAACAGAATATAATGTTCATGTACTACAAAGCCTTTTGTAGTCTTTAGAAAGTCTCAGTCTATCATCATGGTGCTCATCCGTCAAGCGCACAAGTAAATGTTTGAAGTAAAACTTCCTGAGTCGTGGTAATAGACTACCGATATATTCTGAGCAAAATGGAACGTCAACAATACATTGGAATTTGGATGTCCAGACACAAATTTACATAACCTGGCCTTTGTGCAAAACATGGTCATTTGCACTTGGCAATAATATCCATTGCCTCCCTTAGGATTTAAATATTCCTGTCCATCTTTTAAGCTAACATCATATTTTCCTGAAGAAATCAACTCCCTGAGTGGGCGCGTAGGACATTTAATTTCTATTATGGTGTTTTCATCCACTATACCATCAGGGCTGGCGGCAAAATATGGCTCCTCGGGACATACGACAAGGCCCGACTTGGAAACGGGTAAACCAGACTTTTGTTCGAACCATTCCCGAGCTTTCGACTCATTGTCTCGTCCATGTTTTGTAGCAGCACAACCCTTGAACCGTGGATATAACTGATTATTTACAAATTTACTGGGGTCAGCTCTGTCTGTTTTGGGCACAGAATTTGCCTTGCTGGCCGTTATGCGCAGTTTGCGACTTTCTTGCCACAAGTTTGAATTTTGGTGTTTTGTTTTCTTTTCCATCATCCTAATGTTTTCCTCAGTAATGCACACATATTTCTTATAAAAATGTGCACAGAAAGTACACGACAAGGGGCAATTCACTGTCATGGTTTGATCGATGCTGTGTGGCCCGTGTTCTATGTCACCTTTTTCAACACAAGTTTTTTGCTCTGGGGCATGAAGAATTTTGTACAGCATTGTTCCTTTACATTCCCAGAGTGATTTGACTTTTGACTGTTTAACGTTTTCCTCCAGGTCTTTGTGATCCAGAAACTGCTTGGTATTCGGTGTTGCATCATTATTTACTAATACTTTTGTGTTACATGTGATTAATGTCTTCGCACTTGGTCTATCAAATGAAATATCAATCAACTTATCATGAGTTAGAGATTTTGCCGCGCCTCGACCCCAGGCTTGAGCCGTATCCGTGCATGTTGTACCACCTACACCACTGGACCAAGCTAGTGTCACTGCATACAATAGGGCCGATACATGACTGCAGCTTCTACCGCTCCCTGCTGGGCACGTACAATAACCAGTTAGCACCGTACAATCCTTAGTAATTGCAACCCATGTAAAATAATCTGCACGTCCCACACCAGGCTGACTTGGTGATATGTGTGCTTTCAGAAAGTCTATCTCGTTAACCTTCACGGAAAATATGTCGCCCATCCATCCATTCTGGACATAATTGTACCCGTACATTGCACGGAACGCCTTCATGGCTTTTCCATCAAATGCTTTCGACTCCACTAAGTATTCCAAAATATCCTCATACGTTAATCTTGGCCACACTTTACAGTTGTTTTTCCCCCAGATACTGTCATCGAGTGGAAGCTCTGAAACAAAGAAGGTATACTGTAACGGTGTACACTACAAGTAAATCAAATGCCGGGATGACTCGGATGTAGGCTTTCCGGCTTTAAAGTAATATGAATGTATATGTACTAGGTTTGATCCTGGGTAATCGGGTTGCACTTATTCATGTCGCATTTTTCATGGCTCAACTGTATAATGTAATGGTGTACATGTACAAATGATACAATGCCAGGATGACTACATGTAGGTTAGCTCTGAGATAAGCTTTCCGGCTATGATCAATGTAGTGTGGCGTCCGTGGTTGAGCGTTGGATTTGGAATTGAACGGTCCCGGGTTCGATACTCAGTCAGGCCACGTATGTAGTGTCATTGAGCAAGGCACCTCACACACATTGCTTAGTACTGGTTAATCGCTTAGGTCGGCTGAGCCTGCCCAGGAAAACATGTATAAGTCCCCGCGAGGGGTTTGACATTAATCATTAATGGTACATACATACATGGAAGGTACCATGTTCGTAGCCCAGTGTGTGACACTTTCATACCACAATTTTTAGGACTCAAGTTAGTAACGGCATATACTAGCCCTATTCTGTCCAGATATGTATCTACACCTCGCACTGTTATGAATAACCATGCAGACACCTGTGACACAGGCTGTGTAATGTTTTATACGCACAGGTTTATCTCAAATTTGTTTTGTTTTAAAGATTTAAAATATTGTAAAATACTGTCTAAAGTAGCAATTGCAGTGAAATAATACAAGTTGCTCAACAAACCTTCAGTAAATTATCCAAAAACTGCGTAAATATTTCATTTTGCCAGCAATATTGATTTTACACGGCTCAGTTGACCTTGATCTCCGTAGTAAACATTACAACTCGTAATACTACAAAAACATTACAGTTAAGTTCTGAAATCATATTCCACATATTTTACTTACCAATTTGACTGTTGTCGTCCATTTGAAGTCTTATTTCTACAGTGATATCTCGTTCAGATCTTTCTAAGATTTGCAGGAATTTTGCGGCTTGTTTTGCAGTGGTGTAATGGCGGATAGGTCACGTGACCAACAAAATGGCGGCCGTCTAATTAATTAAAATAGAATTGTCTATACCCAGACTGAGGAACGAATGGCATTGTTGAAATGATGTAGTTCTAGATTGTAACCAAATGCTTTAGTACTGCTTTATGCCATATATTCTTAGCTCAACAACAACAGTTACTTTACCTTTTCCCAAGACAACTCTCCTTTTCATGACAACAACAACTACTATAACAAGAATGAAAATGACCCCACCTCCAACTGGACTGGCAATCAGAGCAACTGGGAAAGGAGGACCAATAATCTCTGAAACAGAAAAACATGAGTACACAGATGCAAATAATGTACTACATCTGTTCAATGACAATGTAATATACAATTCACTGTTACACTTTTATAAACATGAAGTATGAGTGCCAATGGCAGTTCTTTAATTTGATCTATAAAAAGAACAAGCCTACATAAAAATATAACTTATAATCCAACTCTAACAGAAGTGGGTCCAAAATATAGAGCTTAAATGGTTTACCTTTAATTTAACATAATGACTTACTTGTCCAAATAAAATGGTCGAATATCGAAATGAACGATATTTTCATTATAATATGATTTGCAACGCAGATATGACCCAAGTTTGATTTTGTTTTTGGGGTTTACTGTTGCACCAACAGCTTAGGTGAAATGGTGACTTTGCAGCTACTATTGGTAGAGAAAACCCTGGATGTCTCTCTGAGCAGTAACACAGGAGCAGGTGGGCACCAGGGTAGAACCACAAACAGTATGCTAGATATTGTTCTAAAGGGGATTAGAACAAGCAAGGGCAAACTTGAAATAAAGTGTAAACTCACTATAATGTTTACAAGGCAATATTTGGCAGACAGACGGATAGGTGAGCTAAAATATACAACATGACCAAATTTAATCATCGACCGATATCACATAGTACATTGACCAGTTAAACCCAGAGATCATTATTTTATATGAAATAGCCACCTGTTAAACCCAGAGATCATTATTCTATATGAAATAGCGACCTGTTAAACCCAGAGATCATTATTCTATATGAAATAACGACCTGTTAAACCCAGAGATCATTATTCTATATGAAATAGCGACCTGTTAAACCCAGAGATCATTATTCTATATGAAATAACGACCTGTTAAACCCAGAGATCATTATTTTATATGAAATAGCGACCTGTTAAACCCAGAGATCATTATGTTATATGAAATAGCGACCTGTTAAACCAAGAGATCATTATTCTATATGAAATAGCGACCTGTTAAATCCAGAGATCATTATTCTATATGAAATAGCGACCTGTTAAACCCAGAGATCATTATTCTATATGAAATAGCGACCTGTTAAATCCAGAGATCATTATTCTATATGAAATAGCGACCTGTTAAATCCAGAGATCATTATTCTATAGGAAATAGCGACATGTTAAATCCAGAGATCATTATTCTATATG
Source organism: Archivesica marissinica (assembly GCA_014843695.1). NCBI lineage: Eukaryota > Metazoa > Mollusca > Bivalvia > Venerida > Vesicomyidae > Archivesica > Archivesica marissinica. The sequence goes on along the minus strand of JABXNX010001170.1, from coordinate 4,014 downwards.
AAATAGCGACCTGTTAAACCCAGAGATCATTATTCTATATGAAATAGCGACCTGTTAAACCCAGAGATCATTATTCTATATGAAATAGCGACCTGTTAAACCCAGAGATCATTATGTTATATGAAATAGCGACCTGTTAAACCAAGAGATCATTATTCTATATGAAATAGCGACCTGTTAAATCCAGAGATCATTATTCTATATGAAATAGCGACCTGTTAAACCCAGAGATCATTATTCTATATGAAATAGCGACCTGTTAAATCCAGAGATCATTATTCTATAGGAAATAGCGACATGTTAAATCCAGAGATCATTATTCTATATGAAATAGCGACCTGTTAAACCCAGAGATCATTATTCTATATGAAATAGCGACCAGTTAAACCCAGAGATCATTATTCTATATGAAATAGCGACCTGTTAAATCCAGAGATCATTATTCTATATGAAATAGCGACCTGTTAAACCCAGAGATCATTATTTTATAGGAAATAGCGACCTGTTAAATCCAGAGATCTTTATTCTATATGAAATAGCGACCTGTTAAACCCAGAGATCATTATTCTATATGAAATAGCGACCTGTTAAACCCAGAGATCATTATTTTATATGAAATAGCGACCTGTTAAATCCAGAGATCATTATTCTATATGAAATAGCGACCTGTTAAATCCAGAGATCATTATTCTATAGGAAATAGCGACATGTTAAATCCAGAGATCATTATTCTATATGAAATAGCGACCTGTTAAATCCAGAGATCATTATTCTATATGAAATAGCGACCTGTTAAATCCAGAGATCATTATTCTATAGGAAATAGCGACCTGTTAAATCCAGAGATCATTATTCTATATGAAATAGCTACCTGTTAAATCCAGAGATCATTATTCTATATGAAATAGCGACCTGTTAAATCCAGAGATCATTATTCTATAGGAAATAGCGACCTGTTAAATCCAGAGATCATTATTTTATATGAAATAGCGACCTGTTAAATCCAGAGATCATTATTCTATAGGAAATAGCGACATGTTAAATCCAGAGATCATTATTCTATATGAAATAGCGACCTGTTAAACCCAGAGATCATTATTCTATATGAAATAGCGACCTGTTAAACCCAGAGATCATTATTCTATATGAAATAGCGACCTGTTAAACCCAGAGATCATTATGTTATATGAAATAGCGACCTGTTAAACCAAGAGATCATTATTCTATATGAAATAGCGACCTGTTAAATCCAGAGATCATTATTCTATATGAAATAGCGACCTGTTAAACCCAGAGATCATTATTCTATATGAAATAGCGACCTGTTAAATCCAGAGATCATTATTCTATAGGAAATAGCGACATGTTAAATCCAGAGATCATTATTCTATATGAAATAGCGACCTGTTAAACCCAGAGATCATTATTCTATATGAAATAGCGACCTGTTAAACCCAGAGATCATTATTCTATATGAAATAGCGACCTGTTAAATCCAGAGATCATTATTCTATATGAAATAGCGACCTGTTAAACCCAGAGATCATTATTTTATAGGAAATAGCGACCTGTTAAATCCAGAGATCATTATTCTATATGAAATAGCGACCTGTTAAACCCAGAGATCATTATTCTATATGAAATAGCGACCTGTTAAACCCAGAGATCATTATTTTATATGAAATAGCGACCTGTTAAATCCAGAGATCATTATTCTATATGAAATAGCGACCTGTTAAATCCAGAGATCATTATTCTATAGGAAATAGCGACATGTTAAATCCAGAGATCATTATTCTATATGAAATAGCGACCTGTTAAATCCAGAGATCATTATTCTATATGAAATAGCGACCTGTTAAATCCAGAGATCATTATTCTATAGGAAATAGCGACCTGTTAAATCCAGAGATCATTATTCTATATGAAATAGCGACCTGTTAAATCCAGAGATCATTATTCTATATGAAATAGCGACCTGTTAAATCCAGAGATCATTATTCTATAGGAAATAGCGACCTGTTAAATCCAGAGATCATTATTCTATATGAAATAGCGACCTGTTAAATCCAGAGATCATTATTCTATATGAAATAGCGACCTGTTAAATCCAGAGATCATTATTCTATATGAAATAGCGACCTGTTAAATCCAGAGATCATTATTCTATATGAAATAGCGACCTGTTAAATCCAGAGATCATTATTCTATATGAAATAGCGACCTGTTAAATCCAGAGATCATTATTCTATATGAAATAGCGACCTGTTAAATCCAGAGATCATTATTCTATATGAAATAGCGACCTGTTAAATCCAGAGATCATTATTCTATATGAAATAGCGACCTGTTAAATCCAGAGATCATTATTCTATATGAAATAGCGACCTGTTAAATCCAGAGATCATTATTCTATATGAAATAGCGACCTGTTAAATCCAGAGATCATTATTCTATATGAAATAGCGACCTGTTAAATCCAGAGATCATTATTCTATATGAAATAGCGACCTGTTAAATCCAGAGATCATTATTCTATATGAAATAGCGACCTGTTAAATCCAGAGATCATTATTCTATATGAAATAGCGACCTGTTAAATCCAGAGATCATTGAAATAGCGACCTGTTAAATCCAGAGATCATTATTCTATATGAAATAGCGACCTGTTAAATCCAGAGATCATTATTCTATATGAAATAGCGACCTGTTAAATCCAGAGATCATTATTCTATATGAAATAGCGACCTGTTAAATCCAGAGATCATTATTCTATATGAAATAGCGACCTGTTAAATCCAGAGATCATTATTCTATATGAAATAGCGACCTGTTAAATCCAGAGATCATTATTCTATATGAAATAGCGACCTGTTAAATCCAGAGATCATTATTCTATATGAAATAGCGACCTGTTAAATCCAGAGATCATTATTCTATATGAAATAGCGACCTGTTAAATCCAGAGATCATTATTCTATATGAAATAGCGACCTGTTAAATCCAGAGATCATTATTCTATATGAAATAGCGACCTGTTAAATCCAGAGATCATTATTCTATATGAAATAGCGACCTGTTAAATCCAGAGATCATTATTCTATATGAAATAGCGACCTGTTAAATCCAGAGATCATTATTCTATATGAAATAGCGACCTGTTAAATCCAGAGATCATTATTCTATATGAAATAGCGACCTGTTAAATCCAGAGATCATTATTCTATATGAAATAGCGACCTGTTAAATCCAGAGATCATTATTCTATATGAAATAGCGACCTGTTAAATCCAGAGATCATTATTCTATATGAAATAGCGACCTGTTAAATCCAGAGATCATTATTCTATATGAAATAGCGACCTGTTAAATCCAGAGATCATTATTCTATATGAAATAGCGACCTGTTAAATCCAGAGATCATTATTCTATATGAAATAGCGACCTGTTAAATCCAAAGATCATTATTCTATATGAAATAGCGACCTGTTAAATCCAAAGATCATTATTCTATATGAAATAGCAACCTGTTAAATCCAGAGATCATTATTCTATATGAAATAGCGACCTGTTAAATCCAGAGATCATTATTCTATATGAAATAGCGACCTGTTAAATCCAGAGATCATTATTCTATAGGATTTAGCGACCTGTTAAATCCAGAGATCATTATTCTATATGAAATAGCGACCTGTTAAATCCAAAGATCATTATTCTATATGAAATAGCGACCTGTTAAATCCAAAGATCATTATTCTATATGAAATAGCAACCTGTTAAATCCAGAGATCATTATTCTATATGAAATAGCGACCTGTTAAATCCAGAGATCATTATTCTATATGAAATAGCGACCTGTTAAATCCAGAGATCATTATTCTATAGGATTTAGCGACCTGTTAAATCCAGAGATCATTATTCTATATGAAATAGCGACCTGTTAAATCCAAAGATCATTATTCTATATGAAATAGCGACCTGTTAAATCCAAAGATCATTATTCTATATGAAATA
>JABXNX010001169.1:0-13491 GCA_014843695.1 Archivesica marissinica | reverse complement strand
GGGTTAACAAACTAGACACCTGTTCCTAAGGGCGGGGTTAACAAACTAGACACCTGTTCCTAAGGGCGGGGTTAACAAACTAGACACCTGTTCCTAAGGGCAGGGTTAACAAACTAGACACCTGTTCCTAAGGGCAGGGTTAACAAACTAGACACCTGTTCCTAAGGGCAGAGTTAACAAACTAGACACCTGTTCCTAAGGACGGAGTTAACAAACTAGACACCTGTTCCTAAGGACGGAGTTAACAAACTAGACCTGTTCCTAAGGACGGGGTTAACAAACTAGACACCTGTTCCTAAGGGCGGGGTTAACAAACTAGACACCTGTTCCTAAGGGCGGGGTTAACAAACTAGACACCTGTTCCTAAGGGCGGGTTAACAAACTAGACATCTGTTCCTAAGCGCGGAGTTAACAAACTAGACACCTGTTCCTAAGGGCGGGGTTAACAAACTAGACACCGTTCCTAAGGGCGGGGTTAACAAACTAGACACCTGTTCCTAAGACGGGTTAACAAACTAGACACCTGTTCCTAAGGCGGGGTTAACAAACTAGACACCTGTTCCTAAGAGCGGGTTAACAAACTAGACACTGTTCCTAAGGACGGAGTTAACAAACTAGACACCTGTTCCTAAGAGCGGAGTTAACAAACTAGACACCTGTTCCTAAGGACGGGGTTAACAAACTAGACCCCTGTTCCTAAGGGCGGGGTTAACAAACTAGACACCTGTTCCTAAGAGCGGGGTTAACAAACTAGACACCTGTTCCTAAGAACGGAGTTAACAAACTAGACACCTGTTCCTAAGAGCGGAGTTAACAAACTAGACACCTGTTCCTAAGGACGGGGTTAACAAACTAGACACCTGTTCCTAAGGGCGGGGTTAACAAACTAGACCCCTGTTCCTAAGGAAGGGGATAACAAACTAGACCCCTGTTCCTAAGGGCGGGGTTAACAAACTAGACACCTGTTCCTAAGAGCGGGGTTAACAAACTAGACACCTGTTCCTAAGAGCGGAGTTAACAAACTAGACACCTGTTCCTAAGAGCGGAGTTAACAAACTAGACACCTGTTCCTAAGGGCGGGGTTAACAAACTAGACACCTGTTCCTAAGGGCGGGGTTAACAAACTAGACACCTGTTCCTAAGAGCGGAGTTAACAAACTAGACACCTGTTCCTAAGGGCGGGGTTAACAAACTAGACACCTGTTCCTAAGGACGGGATTAACAAACTAGACACCTGTTCCTAAGAGCGGAGTTAACAAACTAGACACCTGTTCCTAAGAGCGGAGTTAACAAACTAGACACCTGTTCCTAAGGACGGGGTTAACTAACTAGACACCTGTTCCTATGAGCGGAGTTAACAAAGTAGACACCTGTTCCTAAGAGCGGAGTTAACAAACTAGACACCTGTTCCTAAGAGCGGAGTTAACAAACTAGACACCTGTTGCTAAGAGCGGAGCTAACAAACTAGACCCCTGTTCCTAAGGACGGGGTTAACAAACTAGACCCCTGTTCCTAAGGGCGGGGTTAACAAACTAGACACCTGTTCCTAAGAGCGGGGTTAACAAACTAGACACCTGTTCCTATGGGCGGGGTTAACAAACTAGACACCTGTTCCTATGGGCGGGGTTAACAAACTAGACACCTGTTCCTATGGGCGGGGTTAACAAACTAGACGCTTGTTCCTAAGGGTGGGGTTAACAAACTAGACGCCTATTCCTACGGGTGGGATTAACAAACTAGACACCTGTTCCCAAGGGTGGGGTTAACAAACTAGACACCTGTTCCTATGGGCGGGTTAACAAACTAGACACCTGTTCCTAAGAGCGGAGATAACAAACTAGACAGCTGTTCCTATGGGCAGGGTTAACAAACTAGACACCTGTTCCTACGGGCGGGGTTAACAAACTAGACACCTGTTCCTATGGGCGAGGTTAACAAACTAGACCCCTGCTCCTAAGAGCAGAGTTAACAAACTAGACACATGTTACTACAGGCGGGGTTAAAAAACTAGACCCCTGTTCCTATGGGCGGGGTTAACATACTAGACACCTGTTCCTAAGAGCGGAGTTAACAAACTAGACATCTGTTCCTAAGCGCGGGGTTAACAAACTAGACATCTGTTCCTAAGCGCGGAGTTAACAAACTAGACACCTGTTCCTAAGGGCAGGGTTAACAAACTAGACACCTGTTCCTAAGGGCAGGGTTAACAAACTAGACATCTGTTCCTAAGGGCAGGGTTAACAAACTAGACATCTGTTCCTAAGGGCAGGGTTAACAAACTAGACATCTGTTCCTAAGGGCGGAGTTAACAAACTAGACATCTGTTCCTAAGGACGGAGTTAACAAACTAGACATCTGTTCCTATGGGCGGGGTTAACAAACTAGACATCTGTTCCTATGGGCGGGGTTAACAAACTAGACATCTGTTCCTAAGGGCAGAGTTAACAAACTAGATATCTGTTCCTAAGGGCAGGGTTAACAAACTAGACATCTGTTCCTAAGGGCAGGTTTAACAAACCAGACATCTGTTCCTAATGGCAGGGTTAACAAACTAGACACCTGTTCGTAAGGGTGGGGTTAACAAACTAGACACCTGTTCCTAAGGACGGAGTTAACAAACTAGACATCTGTTCATATGGGCGGGGTTAACAAACTAGACATCTGTTCCTATGGTCGGGGTTAACAAACTAGACCCCTGTTCCTATGGGCGGGGTTAACAAACTAGACCCCTGTTTCTATGGGCGGGGTTAACAAACTAGACACCTGTTCCTAAGGACGGGGTTAACAAACTAGACACCTGTTCCTAAGGGCAGGGTTAACAAACTAGATATCTGTTCCTAAGGACGGGGTTAACAAACTAGACACCTGTTCCTAAGGACGAAGTTAGCAAACTAGACATGTTCTTAAGGACGGAGTTAACAAACTAGACATCTGTTCCTAATGGCAAGGTTAACAAACTAGACACCTGTTCCTAAGGACGGGGTTAACAAACTAGACACCTGCTCCTATGGGCGGGGTTAACAAACTAGACATCTGTTCCTAAGCGCGGAGTTAACAAGCAAGACACCTGTTCCTAAGCGCGGAGTTAACAAACTAGACACCTGTTCCTAAGGGTGGAGTTAACAAACTATACACCTGTTCCTAAGCACGGAGTTAACAAACTAGACACCTGTTCCTATGGGCGGGGTTAACAAACTAGACACCTGTTCCTAAGAGCGGAGTTAACAAACAAGACACCTGTTCCTAAGGACGGAGTTAACAAACTATACATCTGTTCCTATGGGCGGGGTTAACAAACTAGACATCTGTTCATATGGGCGGGGTTAACAAACTAGACCCCTGTTCCTATGGGTGGGGTTAACAAACTACACCCCTGTTCCTATGGGCGGGTTAACAAACTAGACACCTGTTCCTAAGGACGGGGTTATCAAACTAGACACCTGTTCCTAAGGGCGGGGTTAACAAACTAGACATATGTTCCTAAGGACGAGGTTAACAAACTAGACACCTGTTCCTAAGAGCGGAGTTAATAAACTAGACCCCTGTTCCTAAGGAAGGGGATAACAAACTAGACCCCTGTTCCTAAGGGCAGGGTAAACAAACTAGACACCTGTTCCTAAGAGCGGGGTTAACAAGCTAGACACCTGTTCCTACGAACGGAGTTAACAAACTAGACACCTGTTGCTAAGAGCGGAGCTAACAAACTAGACCCCTGTTCCTAAGGACGGGGTTAACAAACTAGACCCTTGTTCCTAAGGGCGGGGTTAACAAACTAGACCCCTGTTCCTAAGGAAGGGGATAACAAACTAGACCCCTGTTCCTAAGGGCGGGGTTAACAAACTAGACACCTGTTCCTAAGAGCGGGGTTAACAAGCTAGACACATGTTCCTACGAGCGGAGTTAACAAACTAGACCCCTGTTCCTAAGAGCGGAGTTAACAAACTAGACCCCTGTTCCTAAGGGCGGGGTTAACAAACTAGACAATTGTTCCTAAGGGCGGGGTTAACTAACTAGACACCTGTTCGTAAGAGCGGAGTTAACAAACTAGACACCTGTTCCTAAGAGCGGAGTTAACAAACTAGACACCTGTTCCTAAGGACGGGATTAACAAACTAGACACCTGTTCCTAAGAGCGGAGTTAACAAACTAGACACCTGTTCCTAAGAGCGGAGTTAACAAACTAGACACCTGTTCCTAAGGACGGGGTTAACTAACTAGACACCTGTTCCTATGAGCGGAGTTAACAAAGTAGACACCTGTTCCTAAGAGCGGAGTTAACAAACTAGACACATGTTCCTAAGAGCGGAGTTAACAAACTAGACACCTGTTGCTAAGAGCGGAGCTAACAAACTAGACCCCTGTTCCTAAGGACGGGGTTAACAAACTAGACCCCTGTTCCTAAGGGCGGGGTTAACAAACTAGACACCTGTTCCTAAGAGCGGGGTTAACAAACTAGACACCTGTTCCTATGGGCGGGGTTAACAAACTAGACACCTGTTCCTATGGGCGGGGTTAACAAACTAGACACCTGTTCCTATGGGCGGGGTTAACAAACTAGACGCTTGTTCCTATGGGTGGGGTTAACAAACTAGACGCCTATTCCTACGGGTGGGATTAACAAACTAGACACCTGTTCCCAAGGGTGGGGTTAACAAACTAGACACCTGTTCCTATGGGCGGGTTAACAAGCTAGACACCTGTTCCTAAGAGCGGAGATAACAAACTAGACAGCTGTTCCTATGGGCAGGGTTAACAAACTAGACACCTGTTCCTACGGGCGGGGTTAACAAACTAGACACCTGTTCCTATGGGCGAGGTTAACAAACTAGACCCCTGCTCCTAAGAGCAGAGTTAACAAACTAGACACATGTTACTACAGGCGGGGTTAAAAAACTAGACCCCTGTTCCTATGGGGGGCGGGGTTAACATACTAGACACCTGTTCCTAATAGCGGAGTTAACAAACTAGACATCTGTTCCTAAGCGCGGGGTTAACAAACTAGACATATGTTCCTAAGCGCGGAGTTAACAAACTAGACACCTGTTCCTAAGGGCAGGGTTAACAAACTAGACACCTGTTCCTAAGGGCAGGGTTAACAAACTAGACATCTGTACCTAAGGGCAGGGTTAACAAACTAGACATCTGTTCCTAAGGGCAGGGTTAACAAACTAGACATCTGTTTCTAAGGGCAGGGTTAACAAACCAGACATCTGTTCCTAAGGTCAGGGTTAACAAACTAGACAACTGTTCCTAAGGACGGAGTTAACAAACGAGACATCTGTTCGTAAGGTCAGGGTTAACAAACTAGACATCTGTTCCTAAGGATGGAGTTAACAAACTAGACATCTGTTCCTAAGGACGGAGTTAACAAACTAGACATCTGTTCCTAAGAGCGGAGTTAACAAACTAGACACCTGGTCCTAAGGACGGAGTTAACTAACTAGACACCAGTTCCTAAGAGCGGAGTTAACAAACTAGACACCTGTTCCTAAGAGTGGAGTTAACAAACTAGACACCTGTTCCTAAGAGCGGAGTTAACAAACTAGACACCTGTTGTTAAGAGCGGAGCTAACAAACTAGACCCCTGTTCCTAAGGATGGGGTTAACAAACTAGACCCCTGTTCCTAAGGGCGGGGTTAACAAACTTGACATCTGTTCCTAAGAGCGGGGTTAACAAACTAGACACCTGTTCCTATGGGCGGGGTTAACAAACTAGACACCTGTTCCTATGGGCGGGGTTAACAAACTAGACGCTTGTTCCTACGGGTGGGGTTAACAAACTAGACGCCTATTCCTACGGGTGGGGTTAACAAACTAGACACCTGTTCCCAAGGGTGGGGTTAACAAACTAGACACCTGTTCCTATGGGCGGGTTAACAAACTAGACACCTGTTCCTAAGAGCGGAGATAACAAACTAGACATCTGTTCCTAAGGGCAGGGTTAACAAACTAGACACCTGTTCCTACGGGCGGGGATAACAAACTAGACACCTGTTCCTATGGGCGGGGTTAACAAACTAGACCCCTGCTCCTAAGAGCAGAGTTAACAAACTAGACACATGTTACTACAGGCGGGGTTAACAAACTAGACCCCTGTTCCTATGGGCGGGGTTAACATACTAGACACCTGTTCCTAAGGCGGAGTTAATAAACAAGACACCTGTTCCTAACGGCAGGGTTAACAAACAAGACACTTGTTCCTAAGAGCGGAGTTAACAAACAAGACACCTGTTCCTAAGAGCGGAGTTAACAAACAAGACACCTGTTCCTAAGGACGGAGTTAACAATCTAGACTTCTGTTCCTAAGGGCGGGGTTAACAAACTAGACACCTGTTCCTAAGTGCGGGGTTAACAAACTAGACATCTGTTCCTAAGCGCGGGGTTAACAAACTAGACATCTGTTCCTAAGCGCAGAGTTAACAAACTAGACACCTGTTCCTAAGGGCAGGGTTAACAAACTAGACACCTGTTCCTAAGTGCGGGGTTAACAAACTAGACACCTGTTCCTAAGAGCAGAGTTAACAAACTAGACACCTGTTCCTAAGGACGGGGTTAACTAACTAGACACCTGTTCCTATGAGCGGAGTTAACAAAGTAGACACCTGTTCCTAAGAGCGGAGTTAACAAACTAGACACCTGTTCCTAAGAGCGGAGTTAACAAACTAGACATCTGTTGCTAAGAGCGGAGCTAACAAACTAGACCCCTGTTCCTAAGGACGGGGTTAACAAACTAGACCCCTGTTCCTAAGGGCGGGGTTAACAAACTAGACACCTGTTCCTAAGAGCGGGGTTAACAAACTAGACACCTGTTCCTATGGGCGGGGTTAACAAACTAGACACCTGTTCCTATGGGCGGGGTTAACAAACTAGACACCTGTTCCTATGGGCGGGGTTAACAAACTAGACGCTTGTTCCTACGGGTGGGGTTAACAAACTAGACGCCTATTCCTACGGGTGGGATTAACAAACTAGACACCTGTTCCCAAGGGTGGGGTTAACAAACTAGACACCTGTTCCTATGGGCGGGTTAACAAACTAGACACCTGTTCCTAAGAGCGGAGATAACAAACTAGACAGCTGTTCCTATGGGCAGGGTTAACAAACTAGACACCTGTTCCTACGGGCGGGGTTAACAAACTAGACACCTGTTCCTATGGGCGAGGTTAACAAACTAGACCCCTGCTCCTAAGAGCAGAGTTAACAAACTAGACACATGTTACTACAGGCGGGGTTAAAAAACTAGACCCCTGTTCCTATGGGCGGGGTTAACATACTAGACACCTGTTCCTAAGAGCGGAGTTAACAAACAAGACACATGTTCCTAAGAGCGGAGTTAACAAACAAGACACCTGTTCCTAAGGACGGAGTTAACAAACTAGACTTCTGTTCCTATGGTCGGGGTTAACAAACTAGACACCTGTTCCTAAGTGCGGGGTTAACAAACTAGACATCTGTTCCTAAGCGCGGGGTTAACAAACTAGACATCTGTTCCTAAGCGCGGAGTTAACAAACTAGACACCTGTTCCTAAGGGCAGGGTTAACAAACTAGACACCTGTTCCTAAGGGCAGGGTTAACAAACTAGACATCTGTTCCTAAGGGCAGGGTTAACAAACTAGACATCTGTTCCTAAGGGCAGGGTTAACAAACTAGACACCTGTTCCTAAGGGCAGTAACAAACTAGACACTGTTCCTAGGCGGTTAACAAACTAGACATGTTCCTAAGGGCGGGGTTAACAAACTAGACATCTGTTCCTAAGGGCGGAGTAACAAACTAGACACCTGTTCCTAAGGGCGGGGTTAACAAACTAGACATCTGTTCCTAAGGGCAGGGTTAACAAACTAGACACCTGTTCCTAAGGGCGGGGTTAACAAACTAGACACCTGTTCCTAAGGGCAGGGTTAACAAACTAGACATCTGTTCCTAAGGGCAGGGTTAACAAACTAGACATCTGTTCCTAAGGGCGGGGTTAACAAACTAGACACCTGTTCCTAAGGACGGAGTTAACAAACTAGACATCTGTTCCTAAGGACGGGGTTAACAAACTAGACATCTGTTCCTAAGGGCGGAGTTAACAAACTAGACACCTGTTCCTAAGGGCGGGGTTAACAAACTAGACATCTGTTCCTAAGGGCGGGGTTAACAAACTAGACATCTGTTCCTAAGCGCGGGGTTAACAAACTAGACATCTGTTCCTAAGGGCAGAGTTAACAAACTAGACACCTGTTCCTAAGGGCAGGGTTAACAAACTAGACATCTGTTCCTAAGGGCAGGGTTAACAAACTAGACATCTGTTTCTAAGGGCAGGGTTAACAAACCAGACATCTGTTCCTAAGGTCAGGGTTAACAAACTAGACAACTGTTCCTAAGGACGGAGTTAACAAACTAGACATCTGTTCCTAAGGACGGAGTTAACAAACTAGACATCTGTTCCTAAGGGCGGGGTTAACAAACTAGACATCTGTTCCTAAGGATGGAGTTAACAAACTAGACATCTGTTCCTAAGGACGGAGTTAACAAACTAGACATCTGTTCCTATGGGCGGGGTTAACAAACTAGACATCTGTTCCTATGGGCGGGGTTAACAAACTAGACATCTGTTCCTAAGGGCAGGGTTAACAAACTAGACATCTGTTCCTAAGGGCAGAGTTAACAAACTAGATATCTGTTCCTAAGGGCAGGGTTAACAAACTAGACATCTGTTCCTAAGGGCAGGGTTAACAAACCAGACATCTGTTCCTAATGGCAGGGTTAACAAACTAGACACCTGTTCGTAAGGGTGGGGTTAACAAACTAGACACCTGTTCCTAAGGACGGAGTTAACAAACTAGACATCTGTTCCTATGGGCGGGGTTAACAAACTAGACATCTGTTCCTATGGTCGGGGTTAACAAACTAGACCCCTGTTCCTATGGGCGGGGTTAACAAACTAGACCCCTGTTTCTATGGGCGGGGTTAACAAACTAGACACCTGTTCCTAAGTGCGGAGTTAACAAACTAGACACCTGTTCCTAAGAGCGGAGTTAACAAACTAGACAACTGTTCCTAAGGGCGGGGTTAAGAAACAAGACACCTGTTCCTAAGAGCGGAGTTAACAAACAAGACACCTGTTCCTAAGAGCGGAGTTAACAAACAAGACATATGTTCCTAAGAGCGGAGTTAACAAACAAGACACCTGTTCCTAAGGGCGGAGTTAACAAACTAGACACCTGTTCCTAAGGGCGGAGTTAACAAACAAGACATCTGTTCCTAAGGGCGGAGTTAACAAACAAGACATCTGTTCCTAAGAGCGGAGTTAACAAACAAGACACCTGTTCCTAAGGGCGGAGTTAACAAACAAGACATATGTTGGGATGTAATAACAGACACAAGAAACTATTCAATTACACGTTTATTGCAATTACTTGCAGAATAGTTACATACCACTTATATACAAACATAAATTATACATCAAACACAGAAATATTAACAACATTCTACTAACAAAAAAGCAACAATGAATATACATGGAAAACACAAGTTGCAAAACTGTAAGGTTGTTCAATATAATACCACTGGATCCAGGCAGATTATGTAGAACACTGTATGCATTTAATATTCTACTGCAAAAATAAATCACTATTTGTCCTGATGTAGGGTTTTTTGTTGTTATACAGAAAAGCATAAAACTGAAAATCTTGATTCCATGAAAAATGATGCAGTATGGCATTAACTGTGCTGGAAACGAGTAAATTCGTGTTTGCAAACAGCATAGAGCCAGACCAGACAGCAGATCTGCTCAGATCAGACGGTACATCTGCTCAGGATCTATGTTGTTTGCTATTCTGATTGCTATTTAGTGGAGCTAAGACACTTCGCGGCCGATCTGGATCTGATGTTTGCACATTCCTACTAATTTATTGAGCATTTTAAGGGTTAAATTGAAGTTTGCTGGAATCATCGAGATACCGACAAGACATGGATTCAGGTTCTATTGCATATTTCGATGTAGTCGCCCCGTGTGCTGATGCAAAGGTAAGGTAACGGCCCCAATATCGATACTAGTTTGTCCAACCTATACTATCAGTGGACCCCTTTTATGGTAAAATAGCTCCATTATTTACAAGTATAGAACAGTATAACCAATTGATGAATTGAGGCAATCTTCATTGGGTTCTTCAATTTTCCTCACTTTGGAGTGAAAACTAGTAAATTTGTTATGTTTCCCTTTGTATTACATTATATTTAGAAATGAAGTGCATTGTGACCAGACGTCATTTTGCATTACAGAATACAGGCACAATTATAAAATTGCTAGTTTTACTTCAAAATAAGATAACTGAAGATTCCCTATATCTGTAATAGACATGAATACAAATTGTGCTGCAGACGGGTAATATTTCCGTTACATATTTGTCCATTTCACTAGTGTAATACCGTAACTATGACTGATTAAATAGATTCAATAACAAATGACCACTCATATAATATCCTAATTTATTATACACGACAAAATAATGCAAAATTCCAACAGGTCAACAGTCAATATTATTTACTGTTCGCTTCCGAGGTAACACTCCGGCAATATTGACTGCCTTCCGAGGTAATACTCCGGCAATATTGACTGCCTTCCGAGGTAATACTCCGGCTATATTGACTGCCTTCCGAGGTAATACTCCGGCAATATTGACTGCCTTCCGAGGTAACACTCCGGCAATATTGACTGCCTTCCGAGGTAATACTCCGGCAATATTGACTGCCTTCCGAGGTAATACTCCGGCAATATTGACTGCCTTCCAAGGTAACACTCCGGCAATATTGACTGCCTTCCGAGGTAATACTCCGGCAATATTGACTGCCTTTCACTGCCAGTCTGAATCAGTAAAACGCTCATTGGGATATTGCTAAAACCCAAAACCTCTCTTAACCCTTTCAACACCACAGACCTCTAAATTGGCTTACAAAAAGTGTAGATCCAGATGAGCCGGCTCGTGACGAGCCATCTCATCAGGATCTGCGCTTTTTGCCAGTGATATGACTACTTTTAGACATAAATACCCATTTTGATAAATGAACTTGTCCAAATGTGATTTTCTGATTCATTTATTGGTTTATAAATATCATGGACCAGTCCATGTGAGTTACTTGGTGTTGAATGGGTTAATAAGAAGATGCTTATGGAAATGCATATATAAAAGCTTCCGGATACTTACAGATTATATAAATAGATTTACTAAGACGAGTCTACTCGAATATTGATTGTAACCAGTTCTTCTCTTGTACCTGGGTTAGGTATAATAAAATAAATATTGCATTCCTGTGTGGGCAATATGAAAAATATCATCCTCCAAACATGAATATTAACCTCGGCTGATGCCTCCATTAATATTCATGTTCTTGGGGCGATATGTTTCATATTGCCCACGCAGGAATGCAATATTTATATAGAATACTATTATATTGTAGCTGGATGCCCACACGCATAAACGATAGGTTCGTTCTACTATCTACAGTTTACGATCCAGGTTGAGATATCAGGGGAGGGTGTAGAGGGGGCAATTTTCTTGAGTAGTGTATGCAAGAAGCTGCCCCGGAAACGTTTGTTTTGAGGGCACTGCATTTAATGCATGCTTAGACAGTGGGTAGGTCCTGAGAACATATATTTTTTATGACAATGTATCCAGCACATCTTCTTTTGGGGGGGTAATTTTAGGGAGTGCAGCTTGCATGTGATCCCTCCCCAGCTAATCTGCTAGTGCATAATGATTATTTACAGATATGAAAAATAATGATTGTACTGAATAGTGAATATACATAATAAAATATATCTCGGCATTGTCATGCATTATATAAATACCATTATGAGATTATATACATTTACAGTCTGTCCCACTTATTCATGAAGTCCCTACAATTACATAAAGTAAAAGACAATTAGTACCGTATAATCTATTTATGGAGAGTGATCAATATAAGTTATAAGAACTTGTTTCACAATCGAGCTAAAATAAATTTGTATAAACTATTTATGGTGAGAAAAACATCCATCTTTCTGCACAAAAATGATGACAGTTCAAGCTCCTGTGATGAACCGGTGGAAGACTTTATAACCTTATGTTTTATTTAATCTTTTCCCATAAAAATATAGAAATTGATCGGTTGAAAGTATGGAATAACACATTTATTCACACATCATTACATATGTTCAAGAACCATTTAGGGCAGGATAGCATCTAATATTGCCGTCTAATATTTCCATTATTCAATTATCTCCCTTTATGAAAATTTGTGGGGGGGGGGGATAAAGTTGCACCAACAGCTTAGGTCATATGGCAACTCTCCAGCTATTATTGGTGGAAGAAGACCCCGGGTGCCCCTTCGAGCAGTATTTCAGGCACAGACTGGTAAAACCACCAACATTCCGCAAGGCAGCTGGATAGCTTCCTCACTTTAAAGAATTCAACACTCCCAGTGGGATTCGAACATACAGGCGAGGGGCGACAACCGTAAACACTCGGCCACGTAGACTCAGGAAGAGTTAGAACATACAGGCGAGGGGCGACAACCGTAAACACTCGGCCACGTAGACTCAGGAAGAGTTAGAACATACAGGCGAGGGGCGACAACCGTAAACACTCGGCCACGGAGACTCGAGAAGAGTTAGAACATACAGGCGAGGGGCGACAACCGTAAACACTCGGCCACGTAGACTCAGGAAGAGTTAGAACATACAGGCGAGGGGCGACAACCGTAAACACTCGGCCACGTAGACTCAGGAAGAGTTAGAACATACAGGCGAGGGGCGACAACCGTAACCACTCGGCCACGGAGACTCGAGAAGAGTTAGAACATACAGGCGAGGGGCGACAACCGTAAACACTCGGCCACGTAGACTCAGGAAGAGTTAGAACATACAGGCGAGGGGCGACAACCGTAACCACTCGGCCACGGAGACTCGAGAAGAGTTAGAACATACAGGCGAGGGGCAACAACCGTAAACACTCGGCCACGTAGACTCAGGAAGAGTTAGAACATACAGGCGAGGGGCAACAACCGTAACCACTTGGCCACGTAGACTCAGGAAGAGTTAGAACATACAGGCGAGGGGCAACAACCGTAAACACTCGGCCACGTAGACTCGGGAAGAGTTAGAACATACAGGCGAGGGGCGACAACCGTAACCACTCGGCCACGTAGACTCGGGAAGAGTTAGAACATACAGGCGAGCGGCAAGTGATTTAAAAGTACCGTAACCACTCGGCCACAGAGGCGGATTTGAACATACAGGCGAGGGGCAAGTGATTTAAAAGTACCGTAAGCACTCGGACTCAGGAAGAGTATAATGGATAATTGTGAAGTATATTTCAGGTACATGCACATGTATATGTAAGGTACATGCACATGTATATGTAAGGTACATGCACATGTATATGTAAGGTACATGCACATGTATATGTAAGGTACATGCACATGTATATGTAAGGTACATGCACATGTATATGTAAGGTACATG
>JABXNX010001168.1:0-13493 GCA_014843695.1 Archivesica marissinica | reverse complement strand
ATACAAATCCCCGATCCCCTATGTACCATACAAATCCCCGATCCTCTATGTACCATACAAATCCCCGATCCTCTATGTACCATACAAATCCCCGATCCTCTATGTACCATACAAATCCCCGATCCTCTATGTACCATACAACTCTCCGATCCTCTATGTACCATACAAATCCCCGATCCATATGTACCATACAAATCCCCGATCCGCTATGTACCATACAAATCCCGATCCTCTATGTACCATACAAATCCCGATCCTCTATATACCATACAAATCCCCGATCCCCAACAACAACCCCACCCAAACCAACAAACCCCACCACTATGTACCATACAAATCCCCGATCCTCTATGTACCATACAAATCCCCGATCCTCTATGTACCATACAAATCCCCGATCCTCTATGTACCATACAAATCCCCGATCTCTATGTACCATACAAATCCCCGATCCTCTATGTACCATACAAATCCCCGATCCTCTATGTACCATACAAATCCCCGATCCTCTATGTACCATACAACTCTCCGATCCTCTATGTACCATACAAATCCCCGATCCACTATGTACCATACAAATCTCCGATCCTCTATGTACCATACAAATCCCCGTTCCTCTATGTACCATACAAATCCCCGATCCTCTATGTACCATACAAATCCCCGATCGTCTATGTACCATACAAATCCCCGATCGTCTATGTACCATACAAATCCCCGATCCTCTATGTACCATACAAATCCCCGATCCTCTATGTACCATACAAATCCCCGATCCTCTATGTACCATACAAATCCCCGATCCTCTATGTACCCGATCCTCTATGTACCATACAAATCCCCGATCCTCTATGTACCATACAAATCCCCGATCCTCTATGTACCATACAAATCCCCGATCCTCTATGTACCATACAAATCCCCGATCCTCTATGTACCATACAAATCCCCGATCCTCTATGTACCATACAAATCCCCGATCCTCTATGTACCATACAAATCCCCGATCCTCTATGTACCATACAAATCCCCGATCCTCTATGTACCATACAAATCCCCGATCCTCTATGTACCATACAAATCCCCGATCCTCTATGTACCATACAAATCCCCGATCGTCTATGTACCATACAAATCCCCGATCCTCTATGTACCATACAAATCCACGATCCTCTATGTACCATACAAATCCACGATCCACTATGTATCATACAAATCCACGATCCTCTATGTACCATACAAATCCCCGATCCTTTATGTACCATACAAATCCCCGATCGTCTATGTACCATACAAATCCCCGATCCTCTATGTACCATACAAATACCCGATCGTCTATGTACCATACACATCCCCGGTCCTCTATGTACCATACAAATCCCCAATCGTCTATGTACCATACACATCCCCGGTCCTCTATGTACCATACAAATCCCCGATCGTCTATGTACCATACAAATCCCCGATCCTCTATGTACCATACAAATCCCCGATCCTCTATGTACCATACAAATCCCCGATCCTCTATGTACCATACAAATCCCCGATCCTCTATGTACCATACAAATCCCCGATCGTCAACCAACACACCCCCCCAACCAACAAACCCACCAAACCAACAAACCCCACCACTATGTACCATACAAATCCCCGATCCTCTATGTACCATACAAATCCCCGATCCTCTATGTACCATACAAATCCCCGATCCTATATGTACCATACAAATCCCCGATCCTCTATGTACCATACAAATCCCCGATCCTCTATGTACCAACACACCCCGATCCTCTATGTACCATACAAATCCCCGATCCTCTATGTACCATACAAATCCCCGATCGTCTATGTACCATACACATCCCCGGTCCTCTATGTACCATACAAATCCCCGATCCTCTATGTACCATACACATCCCCGGTCCTCTATGTACCATACAAATCCCCGATCGTCTATGTACCATACAAATCCCCGATCGTCTATGTACCATACAAATCCCCGATCCTCTATGTACCATACACATCCCCGGTCCTCAATGTACCATACAAATCCCCGATCGTCTATGTACCATACAAATCCCCGATCGTCTATATACCATACAAATCCCCGATCCCCTATGTACTATACAAATCCCCGATCCGCTATATACCATACAAATCCCCGATCCACTATGTACCATACAAATCTCCGATCCTCTATGTACCATACAAATCCCCGATCCTCTATGTACCATACAAATCCCCGATCCTCTATGTACCATACAAATCCCCGATCGTCTATATACCATACAAATCCCCGATCCTCTATGTATCATACAAATCCCCGATCCACTATGTACCATACAAATCCCCGATCCACTATGTACCATACAAATCCCCGATCCTCTATGTACCATACAAATCCCCGATCCTCTATGTACCATACAAATCCCCGATCCTCTATGTACCATACAAATCCCCGATCCTCTATGTACCATACAAATCCCCGATCCTCTATGTACCATACAAATCCCCGATCCTCTATGTACCATAAACCCCGATCCTCTATGTACCATACAAATCCCCGATCCACTATGTACCATACAAATCCCCGACCTCTATGTACCATACAAATCCCCGATCCTCTATGTACCATACAAATCCCCGATCCTCTATGTACCATACAAATCCCCGATCTCTATGTACCATACAAATCCCCGATCCTCTATGTACCATACAAATACCCGATCCTCTATGTACCATACAAATCCCCGATCCTCTATGTACCATACAAATACCCGATCCTCTATGTACCATACAAACCCCATCCCAACCCGACCTCTATGTACCATACAAATCCCCGATCCTCTATGTACCAACACACCACGATCCTCTATGTACCATACAAACCCAGATCCTCTATGTACCATACAAATCCCCGATCCTCTATGTACCATACAAATCTCCGATCCTCTATGTACCATACAAATCCCCGATCCCCTATGTACCATACAAATCCCCGATCCTCTATGTACCATACAAATCCACGATCCTCTATGTACCATACAAATCCACGATCCACTATGTATCATACAAATCCACGATCCTCTATGTACCATACAAATCCCCGATCCTCTATGTACCATACAAATCCCCGATCGTCTATGTACCATACAAATCCCCGATCCTCTATGTACCATACAAATCCCCGATCGTCTATGTACCATACACATCCCCGGTCCTCTATGTACCATACAAATCCCCGATCGTCTATGTACCATACAAATCCCCGATCGTCTATGTACCATACAAATCCCCGATCGTCTATGTACCATACAAATCCCCGATCCTCTATGTACCATACACATCCCCGGTCCTCTATGTACCATACAAATCCCCGATCGTCTATGTACCATACAAATCCCCGATCGTCTATGTACCATACAAATCCCCGATCCTCTATGTACCATACAAATCCCCGATGGTCTATGTACCATACAAATCCCCGATGGTCTATGTACCATACAAATCCCCGATCGTCTATGTACCATACAAATCCCCGATCCTCTATGTAATATACAAATCCCCGATCCGCTATTTACCATACAAATCCCCGATCCACTATGTACCATACAAATCCCCGATCCACTATGTACCATACAAATCCCCGATCCTCTATGTACCATACAAATCCCCGATCCTCTATGTACCATACAAATCCCCGATCCTCTATGTACCATACAAATCCCCGATCCTCTATTTACCATACAAATCCCCGATCCTCTATGTACCATACAATCCCCGATCCCCTATGTACCATACAAATCCCCGATCCTCTATGTACCATACAAATCCCCGATCCTCTATGTACCATACAAATCCCGATCCTCTATGTACCATACAAATCCCCGATCCACTATGTACCATACAAATCTCCGATCCTCTATGTACCATACAAATCCCCGTTCCTCTATGTACCATACACATCCCCGGTCCTCTATGTACCATACAAATCCCCGATCCTCTATGTACCATACAAATCCCCGATCGTCTATGTACCATACAAATCCCCGATCGTCTATGTACCATACAAATCCCCGATCCTCTATGTACCATACAAATCCCCGATCGTCTATGTACCATACAAATCCCCGATCGTCTATGTACCATACAAATCCCCGATCGTCTATGTACCATACAAATCCCCGATCGTCTATGTACCATACAAATCCCCGATCCTCTATGTACCATACAAATCCCCGATCCTCTATGTACCATACAAATCCCCGATCCTCTATGTACCATACAAATCCCCGATCCTCTATGTACCATACAAATCCCCGATCGTCTATGTACCATACAAATCCCCGATCGTCTATGTACCATACAAATCCCCGATCCCTATGTACCATACAAATCCCCGATCCTCTATGTACCATACAAATCCCCGATCCTCTATGTACCATACAAATCCCCGATCCTCTATGTACCATACAAATCCCCGATCCTCTATGTACCATACAAATCCCCGATCCTCTATGTACCATACAAATCCCCGATCCTCTATGTACCATACAAATCCCCGATCCTCTATGTACCATACAAATCCCCGATCCTCTATGTACCATACAAATCCCCGATCCTCTATGTACCATACAAATCCCCGATCGTCTATGTACCATACAAATCCCCGATCCCCTATGTACTATACAAATCCCCGATCCGCTATATACCATACAAATCCCCGATCCACTATGTACCATACAAATCCCCGATCCTCTATATACCATACAAATCCCCGATCCTCTATGTACCATACAAATCCCCGATCCTCTATGTACCATACAAATCCCCGATCCTCTATGTACCATACAAATCCCCGATCCTCTATGTACCATACAAATCCCCGATCCTCTATGTACCATACAAATCCCCGATCCTCTATGTACCATACAAATCCCCGATCCTCTATGTACCATACAAATCCCCGATCCTCTATGTACCATACAAATCTCCGATCCTCTATGTACCATACAAATCCCCGATCCTCTATGTACCATACAAATCCCCGATCCTCTATGTACCATACAAATCCCCGATCCTCTATGTACCATACAAATCCCCGATCCTCTATGTACCATACAAATCCCCGATCCTCTATGTACCATACAAATCCCCGATCCTCTATGTACCATACAAATCCCCGATCCTCTATGTACCATACAAATCCCCGATCCTCTATGTACCATACAAATCCCCGATCCTCTATGTACCCGATCCTCTATGTACCATACAAATCCCCGATCCTCTATGTACCATACAAATCCCCGATCCTCTATGTACCATACAAATCCCCGATCCTCTATGTACCATACAAATCCCCGATCCTCTATGTACCATACAAATCCCCGATCCTCTATGTACCATACAAATCCCCGATCCTCTATGTACCATACAACTCTCCGATCCTCTATGTACCATACAAATCCCCGATCCACTATGTACCATACAAATCCCCGATCCTCTATGTACCATACAAATCCCCGATCCTCTATGTACCATACAAATCCCCGATCCTCTATGTACCATACAACTCTCCGATCCTCTATGTACCATACAAATCTCCGATCCTCTATGTACCATACAAATCCCCGATTTCTCGATGGGTTGATATTTGGAGCCTCCGCCAGATCCACATTAGTCAATACACTGAAGTGTACACTGCTCCTTATGTCTCCCTCATGGCGATATATTCCACCAGGAACGAGGGATCGAGAGCGATTAGTCTTAGAAATGTGTAATAGCTCGTTTCGCAATCGATGTAAGCTGAATTGATTTATTTTTAGAAACACTTATTTATTGTATTTATTTACAGTCATAGCGGACCACGTTCATCAGGCACAAGTATATATTTTCTCTTAGAAGCGCCGAACTCTGTAACTTGGCACAAACACCTTTCTGATGAGGGCTTCTACTGGCACGCTGGGGGCAATGTACAGGTACGAACTTCTCGAATACCTTCGTGAGTTGTTACTTAAAGTTGTTTTATTTGCCCAAATAAGATATATGTAATTCCAGTAAAAAGGTGGCATATATATATTTTACTTCCGGATATGATTAAGTTTATTTATTTATCGATCCAAATAAGAAGCATATAGATACTGGAATGATATCAGCCCTAAGAAATGCAATAAAGCATAGTACAGATATCTACAAGAAAGACATAGATGCAAAGCATCAAAGGGCGCCACCGATAGATGTACAAGCAAGACGACACATGCATGGGTAACAGTCAATGTAAACATAGAAGACCTATGGTTTGCATACATACACATTTATTTTAGCTCAATTGCGAAACAAGTTCTTTCAACTTATATTAATCACCTTCGAGACCTCTTTCCTGGTGGAATCCATTGCCACGAGGGAAATAGAAGAGGCAACGTGGAATTTAAATGCCTTGCCTAAGGGCACAATCGTATAACGGCTCCAGCGGGGCTCGAACTCCGGACCTTTCCCACCTGAAGCGAACGCTCATCCACTGCGCTATCACGACTTCCCTATCGATGTTTGAATATCGCTGTAGGGACAAGCATACATGTAATTATTGGCTAAACATAGAATATCGCTGTAGGGACAAGCATACATGTAATTATTGGCTAAACATAGAATATCGCTGTAGGGACAAGCATACATGTAATTATTGGCTAAACATAGAATATCGCTGTAGGGACAAGCATACATGTAATTATTGGCTAAACATAGAATATCGCTGTAGGGACAAGCATACATGTAATTATTGGCTAAACATAGAATATCGCTGTAGGGACAAGCATACATGTAATTATTGGCTAAACATAGAATATCGCTGTAGGGACAAGCATACATGTAATTATTGGCTAAACATAGAATATCGCTGATGGGACAAGCATACATGTAATTATTGGCTAAACATAGAATATCGCTGTAGGGACAAGCATACATGTAATTATTGGCTAAACATAGAATATCGCTGTAGGGACAAGCATACATGTAATTATTGGCCAAACATAGAATATCGCTGATGGGACAAGCATACATGTAATTATTGGCCAAACATAGAATATCGCTGATGGGACAAGCATACATGTAATTATTGGCTAAACATAGAATATCGCTGTAGGGACAAGCATACATGTAATTATTGGCTAAACATAGAATATCGCTGTAGGGACAAGCATACATGTAATTATTGGCTAAACATAGAATATCGCTGTAGGGACAAGCATACATGTAATTATTGGCCAAACATAGAATATCGCTGATGGGACAAGCATACATGTAATTATTGGCTAAACATAGAAGCAAATTCAGTGCAGAGCCTGGGAAATGTACAAAATGCAGGTGATGGACATACATGTATATTTATCGTTATTTCAGTTTCACATAAAAGTAAAGTGTAAAGTGTTTGTTTATTATAGTGTCACCCCTATTTAAAGGGCCAGACATTTCTGACTTATGGGACACCTCTTTTTTATGAACATCAGTACTTCCCGAATCCTATGCTTGTGTGCCAGACGTCAGGCTGGTAGGCAATCGGTAACCATTATTTAAGTAGCTGGCGGCTCACCAACCGGCCATATCAGAACGAACCGCTGACGAGATTCGAACCTTCGACCTCCCGCTCCGTACATTACATTATGTTCAACCATAGCATATATACAATTATCACATGCTTTTCAGAAATGCTGTATGAACTTGTAGTTCCATTTCCTCCATAACAACACATACAGTCAAACCTGTGCTAAAGGCTACCTCCGAATAAAGGCCGCATATGAAAAACCTGTCTCTAAAGACCACCATTTTTCTCTCCCGTCGAGCCATTTTCAATGCATTTTAATCCTCTATTGAGAGGCCATCTGCCAACAAATGCCACTTTTTTGACTTTCCTAAGGGTGGCCTTTATAGACAGGTTTGACTGTATATAATATACTAATGCCAGGTTATTGTTCTGGTGTGTTTTATGAATGTTTGACCGGCAACCATTCGGAAATAAGTGTCCCCTGTCCTCTAAATTAAATCGACATATATGCTACCTAAAGCATGCGCAACCATTGTTAGGCTGAATAAATTAATTATTTCGAGTGTGTTTTACGTTTATTTATCGTCGCTACCGGTTGCCCATATGAGCGACGCCTCCTGAAGAGATTAGTTATTTTAGATTTTGGAGGATAGTGCAATGATACAGACAGAGACCCGTTCCAGAGTCTCCTCTGGTTCTTTTACGTGCACTGTGTAAAGCATCGACACGAGACCTCGGTTTACCGTCCCATCTGAAAGACTGTTAATTTTATTAGGGTCAGAACCTGCGACCCTGGATTACCAGTCCAGCGTGTTACCACTGGACTACATATCCGTCTGTTTATTTCGAACCTGCATACGATCTGATTTATATTCACAGGTACACGTGATACAAAAGCATGGTACATACACGTGCCACGTGTTAGGTGACGTGGTGAAGCACGATGAGTGTGTGGCACAGGTGGTTATTCCGCACGACACGTGGTATGCAGCAGAGCTTGCTCCCGGAGCTAGATACAGTCTGTACAGCGCAGTCGTTATGCCAGGTATGACACAGTATATAGATACAGTCTGTACAGCGCAGTCGTTATGCCAGGTATGACACAGTATATCGATACAGCCTGTACAGCGCAGTCGTTATGCCAGGTATGACACAGTATATAGATACAGTCTGTACAGCGCAGTCGTTATGCCAGGTATGACACAGTATATCGATACAGTCTGTACAGCGCAGTCGTTATGCCAGGTATGACACAGTATATAGATACAGTATGTACAGCACAGTCGTTATGCCAGGTATGACACAGTATATCGATACAGTCTGTACAGCGCAGTCGTTAAGCCAGGTATGACACAGTATATAGATACAGTCTGTACAGCGCAGTCGTTATGCCAGGTATGACACAGTATATAGATACAGTCTGTACAGCGCAGTCGTTATGCCAGGTATGACACAGTATATAGATACAGTCTGTACAGCGCAGTCGTTATGCCAGGTATGACACAGTATATCGATACAGTCTGTACAGCGCAGTCGTTATGCCAGGTATGACACAGTATATAGATACAGTCTGTACAGCGCAGTCGTTATGCCAGGTATGACACAGTATATCGATACAGTCTGTACAGCGCAGTCGTTATGCCAGGTATGACGTAGTATATCGATACAGTCTGTACAGCGCAGTCGTTATGCCAGGTATGACACAGTATATAGATACAGTCTGTACAGCGCAGTCGTTATGCCAGGTATGACACAGTATATAGATACAGTCTGTACAGCGCAGTCGTTATGCCAGGTATGACACAGTATATAGATACAGTCTGTACAGCGCAGTCGTTATGCCAGGTATGACACAGTATATAGATACAGTCTGTACAGCGCAGTCGTTATGCCAGGTATGACACAGTATATAGATACAGTCTGTACAGCGCAGTCGTTATGCCAGGTATGACACAGTATATCGATACAGTCTGTACAGCGCAGTCGTTATGCCAGGTATGACACAGTATATAGATACAGTCTGTACAGCGCAGTCGTTATGCCAGGTATGACACAGTATATCGATACAGTCTGTACAGCGCAGTCGTTATGCCAGGTATGACACAGTATATAGATACAGTCTGTACAGCGCAGTCGTTATGCCAGGTATGACACAGTATATAGATACAGTCTGTACAGCGCAGTCGTTATGCCAGGTATGACACAGTATATAGATACAGTCTGTACAGCGCAGTCGTTATGCCAGGTATGACACAGTATATAGATACAGTCTGTACAGCGCAGTCGTTATGCCAGGTATGACACAGTATATAGATACAGTCTGTACAGCGCAGTCGTTATGCCAGGTATGACACAGTATATAGATACAGTCTGTACAGCGCAGTCGTTATGCCAGGTATGACACAGTATATAGATACAGTCTGTACAGCGCAGTCGTTATGCCAGGTATGACACAGTATATCGATACAGTCTGTACAGCGCAGTCGTTATGCCAGGTATGACACAGTATATAGATACAGTCTGTACAGCGCAGTCGTTATGCCAGGTATGACACAGTATATAGATACAGTCTGTACAGCGCAGTCGTTATGCCAGGTATGACACAGTATATAGATACAGTCTGTACAGCGCAGTCGTTATGCCAGGTATGACACAGTATATAGATACAGTCTGTACAGCGCAGTCGTTAAGCCAGGTATGACACAGTATATCGATACAGTCTGTACAGCGCAGTCGTTATGCCAGGTATGACACAGTATATCGATACAGTCTGTACAGCGCAGTCGTTAAGCCAGGTATGACACAGTATATAGATACAGTCTGTACAGCGCAGTCGTTATGCCAGGTATGACACAGTATATAGATACAGTCTGTACAGCGCAGTCGTTATGCCAGGTATGACACAGTATATAGATACAGTCTGTACAGCGCAGTCGTTATGCCAGGTATGACACAGTATATAGATACAGTCTGTACAGCGCAGTCGTTATGCCAGGTATGACACAGTATATAGATACAATCTGTACAGCGCAGTCGTTATGCCAGGTATGACACAGTATATAGATACAGTCTGTACAGCGCAGTCGTTATGCCAGGTATGACACAGTATATCGATACAGCCTGTACAGCGCAGTCGTTATGCCAGGTATGACACAGTATATAGATACAGTCTGTACAGCGCAGTCGTTATGCCAGGTATGACACAGTATATAGATACAGTCTGTACAGCGCAGTCGTTATGCCAGGTATGACACAGTATATAGATACAGTCTGTACAGCGCAGTCGTTATGCCAGGTATGACACAGTATATCGATACAGTCTGTACAGCGCAGTCGTTATGCCAGGTATGACACAGTATATACGATACAGTCTGTACAGCGCAGTCGTTATGCCAGGTATGACACAGTATATAGATACAGTCTGTACAGCACAGTCGTTATGCCAGGTATGACACAGTATATAGATACAGTCTGTACAGCGCAGTCGTTAAGCCAGGTATGACACAGTATATCGATACAGTCTGTACAGCGCAGTCGTTATGCCAGGTATGACACAGTATATAGATACAGTCTGTACAGCGCAGTCGTTATGCCAGGTATGACACAGTATATCGATACAGTCTGTACAGCGCAGTCGTTATGCCAGGTATGACACAGTATATAGATACAGTCTGTACAGCGCAGTCGTTATGCCAGGTATGACACAGTATATAGATACAGTCTGTACAGCGCAGTCGTTATGCCAGGTATGACACAGTATATCGATACAGTCTGTACAGCGCAGTCGTTATGCCAGGTATGACACAGTATATAGATACAGTCTGTACAGCGCAGTCGTTATGCCAGGTATGACGTAGTATATCGATACAGTCTGTACAGCGCAGTCGTTATGCCAGGTATGACACAGTATATAGAATACAGTCTGTACAGCGCAGTCGTTATGCCAGGTATGACACAGTATATAGATACAGTCTGTACAGCGCAGTCGTTATGCCAGGTATGACACAGTATATCGATAGAGTCTGTACAGCGCAGTCGTTATGC
The DNA here is from genome assembly GCA_014843695.1 of Archivesica marissinica. Lineage (NCBI taxonomy): Eukaryota > Metazoa > Mollusca > Bivalvia > Venerida > Vesicomyidae > Archivesica > Archivesica marissinica. Next base: position 1,912 of record JABXNX010001168.1, on the reverse strand, counting down.
CAGGTATGACACAGTATATAGATACAGCCTGTACAGCGCAGTCGTTATGCCAGGTATGACGTAGTATATCGATACAGTCTGTACAGCGCAGTCGTTATGCCAGGTATGACACAGTATATAGATATACAGTCTGTACAGCGCAGTCGTTATGCCAGGTATGACACAGTATATAGATACAGTCTGTACAGCGCAGTCGTTATGCCAGGTATGACACAGTATATAGATACAGTCTGTACAGCGCAGTCGTTATGCCAGGTATGACACAGTATATAGATACAGTCTGTACAGCGCAGTCGTTATGCCAGGTATGACACAGTATAGATACAGTCTGTACAGCGCAGTCGTTATGCCAGGTATGACACAGTATATAGATACAATCTGTACAGCGCAGTCGTTATGCCAGGTATGACACAGTATATAGATACAGTCTGTACAGCGCAGTCGTTATGCCAGGTATGACACAGTATATCGATACAGTCTGTACAGCGCAGTCGTTATGCCAGGTATGACACAGTATATAGATACAGTCTGTACAGCACAGTCGTTATGCCAGGTATGACACAGTATATAGATACAGTCTGTACAGCGCAGTCGTTAAGCCAGGTATGACACAGTATATCGATACAGTCTGTACAGCGCAGTCGTTATGCCAGGTATGACACAGTATATCGATACAGTCTGTACAGCGCAGTCGTTAAGCCAGGTATGACACAGTATATCGATACAGTCTGTACAGCGCAGTCGTTATGCCAGGTATGACACAGTATATAGATACAGTCTGTACAGCACAGTCGTTATGCCAGGTATGACACAGTATATAGATACAGTCTGTACAGCGCAGTCGTTAAGCCAGGTATGACACAGTATATCGATACAGTCTGTACAGCGCAGTCGTTATGCCAGGTATGACACAGTATATCGATACAGTCTGTACAGCGCAGTCGTTAAGCCAGGTATGACACAGTATATCGATACAGTCTGTACAGCGCAGTCGTTATGCCAGGTATGACACAGTATATAGATACAGTCTGTACAGCGCAGTCGTTATGCCAGGTATGACACAGTATATAGATACAGTCTGTACAGCGCAGTCATTATGCCAGGTATGACGTAGTATATCGATACAGTCTGTACAGCGCAGTCGTTATGCCAGGTATGACACAGTATATAGATATACAGTCTGTACAGCGCAGTCGTTATGCCAGGTATGCCACAGTATATAGATACAGTCTGTACAGTGCAGTCGTTATGCCAGGTATGACACAGTATATCGATAGAGTCTGTACAGCGCAGTCGTTATGCCAGGTATGACACAGTATATAGATACAGCCTGTACAGCGCAGTCGTTATGCCAGGTATGACGTAGTATATCGATACAGTCTGTACAGCGCAGTCGTTATGCCAGGTATGACACAGTATATAGATATACAGTCTGTACAGCGCAGTCGTTATGCCAGGTATGACACAGTATATCGATACAGTCTGTACAGCGCAGTCGTTATGCCAGGTATGACACAGTATATAGATACAGTCTGTACAGCGCAGTCGTTATGCCAGGTATGACACAGTATATAGATACAGTCTGTACAGCGCAGTCGTTATGCCAGGTATGACACAGTATATAGATACAGTCTGTACAGCGCAGTCGTTATGCCAGGTATGACACAGTATATAGATACAATCTTTACAGCGCAGTCGTTATGCCAGGTATGACACAGTATATAGATACAGTCTGTACAGCGCAGTCGTTATGCCAGGTATGACACAGTATATCGATACAGCGCAGTCGTTATGCCAGATATGACACAGTATATAGATACAGTCTGTACAGCGCAGTCGTTATGCCAGGTATGACACAGTATATAGATACAGTCTGTACAGCGCAGTCGTTATGCCAGGTATGACACAGTAT
>JABXNX010001167.1:0-13496 GCA_014843695.1 Archivesica marissinica | reverse complement strand
CCGATTATGAATTTAGTAACACAACTCCAAAACAATAGGTAACCTATTATGAATTTAGTAACACAACTCCAAAACAACAGGTGACCGATTATGAATTTAGTAACACAACTCCAAAACAATAGGTAACCTATTATGAATTTAGTAACACAACTCCAAAACAACAGGTATCCGATTATGAATTTAGTAACACAACTCCAAAACAACAAGAAACCGATTATGAATTTAGTAACACAACTCCAAAACAACAGGTAACCGATTATGAATTTAGTAACACAACTCCAAAACAACAGGAAACCGATTATAAATTTAGTAACACAACTCCAAAACAACAGGTAACCGATTATGAATTTAGTAACACAACTCCAAAACAACAGGTATACCCGATTATGAATTTAGTAACACAACTCCAAAACAACAGGTATACCCGATTATGAATTTAGTAACACAACTCCAAATCAACAGTTAACCGATTATGAATTTAGTAACACAACTCCAAAACAACAGGTAACCGATTATGAATTTAGTAACACAACTCCAAAACAATAGGTAACCTATTATGAATTTAGTAACACAACTCCAAAACAACAGGTGACCGATTATGAATTTAGTAACATAACTCCAAAACAATAGGTAACCTATTATGAATTTAGTAACACAACTCCAAAACAACAGGTATCCGATTATGAATTTAGTAACACAACTCCAAAACAACAAGAAACCGATTATGAATTTAGTAACACAACTCCAAAACAACAGGTATACCCGATTATGAATTTAGTAACACAACTCCAAAACAACAGGTAACCGATTATGAATTAGTAACACAACTCCAAAACAACAGGTAACCGATTATGAATTTAGTAACACAACTCCAAAACAACGGGTATACCCGATTATGAATTTAGTAACACAACTCCAAAACAACAGACCTACATAACCTATTATGAATTTAGTAACACAACTCCAAAACAACAGGAAACCGATTATAAATTTAGTAACACAACTTCAAAACAACAGGAAACCGATTATAAATTTAGTAACACAACTCCAAAACAACAGGAAACCGATTATGAATTTAGTAACACAACTCCAAAACAACAGGTAACCGATTATGAATTTAGTAACACAACTCCAAAACAACAGGTATACCCGATTATGAATTTAGTAACACAACTCCAAAACAACAGGCATACCCGATTATGAATTTAGTAACACAACTCCAAAACAATAGGTAACCGATTATGAATTTAGTAACACAACTCCAAAGCAACAGGTGACCGATTATGAATTTAGTAACACAACTCCAAAACAACAGGTAACCGATTATGAATTTAGTAACACAACTCCAAAACAATAGGTAACCTATTATGAATTTAGTAACACAACTCCAAACAACAGGTGACCGATTATGAATTTAGTAACACAACTCCAAAACAACAGGTAACAAAAAAACACAACCCAAAACAACAAAACCAAAAAAACACAACCCCAAACAACAAAACCAAAAAAACACAACCCAAAACAATTATGAATTTAGTAACACAACTCCAAAACAACAGGTAACCTATTATGAATTTAGTAACAAAACTCCAAAACAACAGGAAACCGATTATAAATTTAGTAACACAACTCCAAAACAACAGGAAACCGATTATAAATTTAGTAACACAACTCCAAAACAACAGGAAACCGATTATAAATTTAGTAACACAACTCCAAAACAACAGGAAACCGATTATGAATTTAGTAACACAACTCCAAAACAACAGATAACCTATTATGAATTCAGTAACACAACTCCAAAACAACAGGTATACCCGATTATGAATTTAGTAACACAACTCCAAAACAACAGGCATACCCGATTATGAATTTAGTAACACAACTCCAAAACAATAGGTAACCGATTATGAATTTAGTAACACAACTCCAAAGCAACAGGTGACCAAAAAAACACAACCCAAAACACCAAACCGATTATGAATTTAGTAACACAACTCCAAAACAATAGGTAACCTATTATGAATTTAGTAACAAAACTCCAAAACAACAGGTGACCGATTATGAATTTAGTAACACAACTCCAAAACAATAGGTAACCGATTATGAATTTAGTAACACAACTCCAAAACAACAGGTATCCGATTATGAATTTAGTAACACAACTCCAAAACAACAAGAAATCGATTATGAATTTAGTAACACAACTCCAAAACAACAGGTATACCCGATTATGAATTTAGTAACACAACTCCAAAACAACAGACCTACATAACCTATTATGAATTTAGTAACACAACTCCAAAACAACAGGTATACCCGATTATGAATTTAGTAACACAACTCCAAAACAACAGGCATACCCGATTATGAATTTAGTAACACAACTCCAAAACAATAGGTAACCGATTATGAATTTAGTAACACAACTCCAAAGCAACAGGTGACCGATTATGAATTTAGTAACACAACTCCAAAACAACAGGTAACCGATTATGAATTTAGTAACACAACTCCAAAACAATAGGTAACCTATTATGAATTTAGTAACACAACTCCAAAACAACAGGTGACCGATTATGAATTTAGTAACACAACTCCAAAACAACAGGTAACCTATTATGAATTTAGTAACACAACTCCAAAACAACAGGTAACCGATTATGAATTTAGTAACAGAACTCCAAAACAACAGGAAACCGATTATGAATTTAGTAACACAACTCCAAAACAACAGGTAACCGATTATGAATTTAGTAACACAACTCCAAAACAACAGGAAACCGATTATAAATTTAGTAACACAACTCCAAAACAACAGGTAACCGATTATGAATTTAGTAACACAACTCCAAAACAACAGGTATACCCGATTATGAATTTAGTAACACAACTCCAAAACAACAGGTATACCCGATTATGAATTTAGTAACACAACTCCAAATCAATAGTTAACCGATTATGAATTTAGTAACACAACTCCAAAGCAACAGGTGACCGATTATGAATTTAGTAACACAACTCCAAAACAATAGGTAACCGATTATGAATTTAGTAACACAACTCCAAAACAACAGGTAACCGATTATGAATTTAGTAACACAACTCCAAAACAACAGGTAACCGATTATGAATTTAGTAACACAACTCCAAAACAACAGGTATCCGATTATGAATTTAGTAACACAACTCCAAAACAACAAGAAACCGATTATGAATTTAGTAACACAACTCCAAAACAACAGGTATACCCGATTATGAATTTAGTAACACAACTCCAAAACAACAGGTAACCGATTATGAATTAGTAACACAACTCCAAAACAACAGGTAACCGATTATGAATTTAGTAACACAACTCCAAAACAACAGGTATACCCGATTATGAATTTAGTAACACAACTCCAAAACAACAGACCTACATAACCTATTATGAATTTAGTAACACAACTCCAAAACAACAGGAAACCGATTATGAATTTAGTAACACAACTCCAAAACAACAGGTAACCGATTATGAATTTAGTAACACAACTCCAAAACAACAGGTATACCCGATTATGAATTTAGTAACACAACTCCAAAACAACAGGTAACCGATTATGAATTTAGTAACACAACTCCAAAACAACAGGAAACCGATTATAAATTTAGTAACACAACTCCAAAACAACAGGAAACCGATTATTAATTTAGTAACACAACTCCAAAACAACAGGAACCGATTATAAATTAGTAACACAACTCCAAAACAACAGGTATACCCGATTATGAATTTAGTAACACAACTCCAAAACAATAGGTAACCGATTATGAATTTAGTAACACAACTCCAACAAACAGGTGACCGATTATGAATTTAGTAACACAACTCCAAAGCAACAGGTAACCGATTATGAATTTAGTAACACAACTCCAAAACAATAGGTAACCGATTATGAATTTAGTAACACAACTCCAAAACAACAGGTATACCAGATTATGAATTTAGTAACACAACTCCAAAACAACAAGAAACCGATTATGAATTTAGTAACACAACTCCAAAACAACAGGTATACCCGATTATGAATTTAGTAACACAACTCCAAAACAACAGGTAACCGATTATGAATTTAGTAACACAACTCCAAAACAACAGGTAACCGATTATGAATTTAGTAACACAACTCCAAAACAACAGGAAACCGATTATGAATTTAGTAACACAACTCCAAAACAACAGGTAACCGATTATGAATTTAGTAACACAACTCCAAAACAACAGGTAACCGATAAAAAACAAACCCAAACAACCATATGAATTTAGTAACACAACTCCAAAACAACAGGTAACCGATTATGAATTTAGTAACACAACTCCAAAACAACAGGTAACCGATTATGAATTTAGTAACACAACTCCAAAACAACAGGTAACCGATTATGAATTTAGTAACACAACTCCAAAACAACAGGTAACCGATTATGAATTTAGTAACACAACTCCAAAACAACAGGAAACCGATTATGAATTTAGTAACACAACTTCAAAACAACAGGTAACCGATTATGAATTTAGTAACACAACTCCAAAACAACAGGTAACCGATTATGAATTTAGTAACACAACTCCAAAACAACAGGTAACCGATTATGAATTTAGTAACACAACTCCAAAACAACAGGTAACCGATTATGAATTTAGTAACACAACTCCAAAACAACAGGTAACCGATTATGAATTTAGTAACACAACTTCAAAACAACAGGAAACCGATTATGAATTTAGTAACACAACTCCAAAACAACAGGTAACCGATTATGAATTTAGTAACACAACTCCAAAACAACAGGAAACCGATTATGAATTTAGTAACACAACTCCAAAACAACAGGTAACCGATTATGAATTTAGTAACACAACTTCAAAACAACAGGAAACCGATTATGAATTTAGTAACACAACTCCAAAACAACAGGTAACCGATTATGAATTTAGTAACACAACTTCAAAACAACAGGTAACCGATTATGAATTTAGTAACACAACTCCAAACAACAGGTACCGATTATGAAAAACACAACCCAAAACAACAAACGATTATGAATTTAGTAACACAACTCCAAAACAACAGGTAAACCGATTATGAATTTAGTAACACAACTCCAAAACAACAGGTAACCGATTATGAATTTAGTAACACAACTCCAAAACAACAGGTAACCGATTATGAATTTAGTAACACAACTCCAAAACAACAGGTAACCGATTATGAATTTAGTAACACAACTCCAAAACAACAGGAAACCGATTATGAATTTAGTAACACAACTCCAAAACAACAGGAAACCGATTATGAATTTAGTAACACAACTCCAAAACAACAGGTAACCGATTATGAATTTAGTAACACAACTCCAAAACAACAGGTAACCGATTATGAATTTAGTAACACAACTCCAAAACAACAGGTAACCGATTATGAATTTAGTAACACAACTCCAAAACAACAGGAAACCGATTATGAATTTAGTAACACAACTCCAAAACAACAGGAAACCGATTATGAATTTAGTAACACAACTCCAAAACAACAGGAAACCGATTATGAATTTAGTAACACAACTCCAAAACAACAGGAACCGATTATGAATTTAGTAACACAACTCCAAAACAACAGGTAACCGATTATGAATTTAGTAACACAACTCCAAAACAACAGGTAACCGATTATGAATTTAGTAACACAACTCCAAAACAACAGGTAACCGATTATGAATTTAGTAACACAACTCCAAAACAACAGGAAACCGATTATAAATTTAGTAACACAACTCCAAAACAACAGGAAACCGATTATAAATTTAGTAACACAACTCCAAAACAACAGGAAACCGATTATGAATTTAGTAACACAACTCCAAAACAACAGGTAACCGATTATGAATTTAGTAACACAACTCCAAAACAACAGGTAACCGATTATGAATTTAGTAACACAACTCCAAAACAACAGGTATACCCGATTATGAATTTAGTAACACAACTCCAAAACAATAGGTAACCGATTATGAATTTAGTAACACAACTCCAAAGCAACAGGTGACCGATTATGAATTTAGTAACACAACTCCAAAACACCAGGTAACCGATTATGAATTTAGTAACACAACTCCAAAACAATAGGTAACCTATTATGAATTTAGTAACAAAACTCCAAAACAACAGGTGACCGATTATGAATTTAGTAACACAACTCCAAAACAATAGGTAACCGATTATGAATTTAGTAACACAACTCCAAAACAACAGGTATCCGATTATGAATTTAGTAACACAACTCCAAAACAACAAGAAATCGATTATGAATTTAGTAACACAACTCCAAAACAACAGGTATACCCGATTATGAATTTAGTAACACAACTCCAAAACAACAGACCTACATAACCTATTATGAATTTAGTAACACAACTCCAAAACAACAGGTATACCCGATTATGAATTTAGTAACACAACTCCAAAACAACAGGCATACCCGATTATGAATTTAGTAACACAACTCCAAAACAATAGGTAACCGATTATGAATTTAGTAACACAACTCCAAAGCAACAGGTGACCGATTATGAATTTAGTAACACAACTCCAAAACAACAGGTAACCGATTATGAATTTAGTAACACAACTCCAAAACAATAGGTAACCTATTATGAATTTAGTAACACAACTCCAAAACAACAGGTGACCGATTATGAATTTAGTAACACAACTCCAAAACAATAGGTAACCTATTATGAATTTAGTAACACAACTCCAAAACAACAGGTATCCGATTATGAATTTAGTAACACAACTCCAAAACAACAAGAAACCGATTATGAATTTAGTAACACAACTCCAAAACAACAGGTAACCGATTATGAATTTAGTAACACAACTCCAAAACAACAGGAAACCGATTATAAATTTAGTAACACAACTCCAAAACAACAGGTAACCGATTATGAATTTAGTAACACAACTCCAAAACAACAGGTATACCCGATTATGAATTTAGTAACACAACTCCAAAACAACAGGTATACCCGATTATGAATTTAGTAACACAACTCCAAATCAACAGTTAACCGATTATGAATTTAGTAACACAACTCCAAAACAACAGGTGACCGATTATGAATTTAGTAACACAACTCCAAAACAATAGGTAACCTATTATGAATTTAGTAACACAACTCCAAAACAACAGGTGACCGATTATGAATTTAGTAACACAACTCCAAAACAATAGGTAACCTATTATGAATTTAGTAACACAACTCCAAAACAACAGGTATCCGATTATGAATTTAGTAACACAACTCCAAAACAACAAGAAACCGATTATGAATTTAGTAACACAACTCCAAAACAACAGGTATACCCGATTATGAATTTAGTAACACAACTCCAAAACAACAGGTAACCGATTATGAATTAGTAACACAACTCCAAAACAACAGGTAACCGATTATGAATTTAGTAACACAACTCCAAAACAACAGGTATACCCGATTATGAATTTAGTAACACAACTCCAAAACAACAGACCTACATAACCTATTATGAATTTAGTAACACAACTCCAAAACAACAGGAAACCGATTATGAATTTAGTAACACAACTCCAAAACAACAGGTAACCGATTATGAATTTAGTAACACAACTCCAAAACAACAGGTATACCCGATTATGAATTTAGTAACACAACTCCAAAACAACAGGTAACCGATTATGAATTTAGTAACACAACTCCAAAACAACAGGAAACCGATTATAAATTTAGTAACACAACTCCAAAACAACAGGAAACCGATTATAAATTTAGTAACACAACTCCAAAACAACAGGAACCGATTATAAATTAGTAACACAACTCCAAAAAACAGGTAACCCGATTATGAATTTAGTAACACAACTCCAAAACAACAGGTAACCGATTATGAATTTAGTAACACAACTCCAACAAAACAGGTAACCGATTATGAATTTAGTAACACAACTCCAAAGCAACAGGTAACCGATTATGAATTTAGTAACACAACTCCAAAACAATAGGTAACCGATTATGAATTTAGTAACACAACTCCAAAACAACAGGTATACCAGATTATGAATTTAGTAACACAACTCCAAAACAACAAGAAACCGATTATGAATTTAGTAACACAACTCCAAAACAACAGGTATACCCGATTATGAATTTAGTAACACAACTCCAAAACAACAGGTAACCGATTATGAATTTAGTAACACAACTCCAAAACAACAGGTAACCGATTATGAATTTAGTAACACAACTCCAAAACAACAGGAAACCGATTATGAATTTAGTAACACAACTCCAAAACAACAGGTAACCGATTATGAATTTAGTAACACAACTCCAAAACAACAGGTATACCGATAAAACCCGATTATGAATTTAGTAACACAACTCCAAAACAACAGGTAACCGATTATGAATTTAGTAACACAACTCCAAAACAACAGGAAACCGATTATGAATTTAGTAACACAACTCCAAAACAACAGGTAACCGATTATGAATTTAGTAACACAACTCCAAAACAACAGGTAACCGATTATGAATTTAGTAACACAACTCCAAAACAACAGGAAACCGATTATGAATTTAGTAACACAACTTCAAAACAACAGGTAACCGATTATGAATTTAGTAACACAACTCCAAAACAACAGGTATCCGATTATGAATTTAGTAACACAACTCCAAAACAACAGGTAACCGATTATGAATTTAGTAACACAACTCCAAAACAACAGGTAACCGATTATGAATTTAGTAACACAACTCCAAAACAACAGGTAACCGATTATGAATTTAGTAACACAACTTCAAAACAACAGGAAACCGATTATGAATTTAGTAACACAACTCCAAAACAACAGGTAACCGATTATGAATTTAGTAACACAACTCCAAAACAACAGGAAACCGATTATGAATTTAATAACACAACTCCAAAACAACAGGTAACCGATTATGAATTTAGTAAGACAACTTCAAAACAACAGGAAACCGATTATGAATTTAGTAACACAACTCCAAAACAACAGGTAACCGATTATGAATTTAGTAACACAACTTCAAAACAACAGGTAACCGATTATGAATTTAGTAACACAACTCCAAAACAACAGGTATCCGATTATGAATTTAGTAACACAACTCCAAAACAACAAGAAACCGATTATGAATTTAGTAACACAACTCCAAAACAACAGGTATACCCGATTATGAATTTAGTAACACAACTCCAAAACAACAGGTAACCGATTATGAATTTAGTAACACAACTCCAAAACAACAGGAAACCGATTATAAATTTAGTAACACAACTCCAAAACAACAGGAAACCGATTATAAATTTAGTAACACAACTCCAAAACAACAGGAAACCGATTATAAATTTAGTAACACAACTCCAAAACAACAGGAAACCGATTATGAATTTAGTAACACAACTCCAAAACAACAGGTAACCGATTATGAATTTAGTAACACAACTCCAAAACAACAGGTATACCCGATTATGAATTTAGTAACACAACTCCAAAACAACAGGTAACCGATTATGAATTTAGTAACACAACTCCAAAACAACAGGAAACCGATTATAAATTTAGTAACACAACTCCAAAACAACAGGAAACCGATTATAAATTTAGTAACACAACTCCAAAACAACAGGAAACCGATTATAAATTTAGTAACACAACTCCAAAACAACAGGTATACCCGATTATGAATTTAGTAACACAACTCCAAAACAATAGGTAACCGATTATGAATTTAGTAACACAACTCCAAAGCAACAGGTGACCGATTATGAATTTAGTAACACAACTCCAAAGCAACAGGTAACCGATTATGAATTTAGTAACACAACTCCAAAACAATAGGTATACCCGATTATGAATTTAGTAACACAACTCCAAAACAACAGGTATACCAGATTATGAATTTAGTAACACAACTCCAAAACAACAAGAAACCGATTATGAATTTAGTAACACAACTCCAAAACAACAGGTATACCCGATTATGAATTTAGTAACACAACTCCAAAACAACAGGTAACCGATTATGAATTTAGTAACACAACTCCAAAACAACAGGTAACCGATTATGAATTTAGTAACACAACTCCAAAACAACAGGAAACCGATTATGAATTTAGTAACACAACTCCAAAACAACAGGTAACCGATTATGAATTTAGTAACACAACTCCAAACAACAGGTAACCGATTATGAATTTAGTAACACAACTCCAAAACAACAGGTAACCGATTATGAATTTAGTAACACAACTCCAAAACAACAGGAAGATTATGAATTTAGTAACACAACTCCAAAACAACAGGTAACCGATTATGAATTTAGTAACACAACTCCAAAACAACAGGTAACCGATTATGAATTTAGTAACACAACTCCAAAACAACAGGTAACCGATTATGAATTTAGTAACACAACTCCAAAACAACAGGAAACGATTATGAATTTAGTAACACAACTCCAAAACAACAGGTATACCGATTATGAATTTAGTAACACAACTCCAAAACAACAGAACCGATTATGAATTTAGTAACACAACTCCAAAACAACAGGTAACCCGATTATGAATTTAGTAACACAACTCCAAAACAACAGGAATACCCGATTATGAATTTAGTAACACAACTCCAAAACAACAGGTAACCGATTATGAATTTAGTAACACAACTCCAAAACAACAGGTAACCGATTATGAATTTAGTAACACAACTCCAAAACAACAGGTAACCGATTATGAATTTAGTAACACAACTCCAAAACAACAGGTAACCGATTATGAATTTAGTAACACAACTCCAAAACAACAGGTAACCGATTATGAATTTAGTAACACAACTCCAAAACAACAGGAAACCGATTATGAATTTAGTAACACAACTCCAAAACAACAGGAAACCGATTATGAATTTAGTAACACAACTCCAAAACAACAGGTAACCGATTATGAATTTAGTAACACAACTCCAAAACAACAGGAAACCGATTATGAATTTAGTAACACAACTCCAAAACAACAGGTAACCGATTATGAATTTAGTAACACAACTCCAAAACAACAGGTAACCGATTATGAATTTAGTAACACAACTCCAAAACAACAGGTAACCGATTATGAATTTAGTAACACAACTCCAAAACAACAGTTAACCGATTATGAATTTAGTAACACAACTCCAAAACAACAGGTAACCGATTATGAATTTAGTAACACAACTCCAAAACAACAGGTAACCGATTATGAATTTAGTAACACAACTCCAAAACAACAGGTAACCGATTATGAATTTAGTAACACAACTCCAAAACAACAGGTAACCGATTATGAATTTAGTAACACAACTCCAAAACAACAGGTATCCGATTATGAATTTAGTAACACAACTCCAAAACAACAAGAAACCGATTATGAATTTAGTAACACAACTCCAAAACAACAGGTATACCCGATTATGAATTTAGTAACACAACTCCAAAACAACAGGTAACCGATTATGAATTAGTAACACAACTCCAAAACAACAGGTAACCGATTATGAATTTAGTAACACAACTCCAAAACAACAGGTATACCCGATTATGAATTTAGTAACACAACTCCAAAACAACAGACCTACATAACCTATTATGAATTTAGTAACACAACTCCAAAACAACAGGAAACCGATTATGAATTTAGTAACACAACTCCAAAACAACAGGTAACCGATTATGAATTTAGTAACACAACTCCAAAACAACAGGTAACCGATTATGAATTTAGTAACACAACTCCAAAACAACAGGTAACCGATTATGAATTTAGTAACACAACTCCAAAACAACAGGAAACCGATTATGAATTTAGTAACACAACTCCAAAACAACAGGAAACCGATTATGAATTTAGTAACACAACTCCAAAACAACAGGAAACCGATTATAAATTAGTAACACAACTCCAAAACAACAGGATACCGATTATGAATTTAGTAACACAACTCCAAAACAACAGGTAACCGATTATGAATTTAGTAACACAACTCCAAACAACAGGTAACCGATTATGAATTTAGTAACACAACTCCAAAACAACAGGTAACCGATTATGAATTTAGTAACACAACTCCAAAACAACAGGTAACCGATTATGAATTTAGTAACACAACTCCAAAACAACAGGAAACCGATTATGAATTTAGTAACACAACTCCAAAACAACAGGAAACCGATTATGAATTTAGTAACACAACTCCAAAACAACAGGTGACCGATTATGAATTTAGTAACACAACTCCAAAACAACAGGTAACCGATTATGAATTTAGTAACACAACTCCAAAACAACAGGAAACCGATTATGAATTTAGTAACACAACTTCAAAACAACAGGAAACCGATTATGAATTTAGTAACACAACTCCAAAACAACAGGTAACCGATTATGAATTTAGTAACACAACTTCAAAACAACAGGTAACCGATTATGAATTTAGTAACACAACTCCAAAACAACAGGAAACCGATTATGAATTTAGTAACACAACTCCAAAGCAACAGGTGACCGATTATGAATTTAGTAACAGAACTCCAAAACAACAGGTAACCGATTATGAATTTAGTAACACAACTCCAAAACAACAGGAAACCGATTATGAATTTAGTAACACAACTTCAAAACAACAGGAAACCGATTATGAATTTAGTAACACAACTCCAAAACAACAGGTAACCGATTATGAATTTAGTAACACAACTTCAAAACAACAGGTAACCGATTATGAATTTAGTAACACAACTCCAAAACAACAGGTAACCGATTATGAATTTAGTAACACAACTCCAAAACAACAGGAACCGATTATGAATTTAGTAACACAACTCCAAAACAACAGGTAACCGATTATGAATTTAGTAACACAACTCCAAAACAACAGGAAACCGATTATGAATTTAGTAACACAACTCCAAAACAACAGGAAACCGATTATGAATTTAGTAACACAACTCCAAAACAACAGGTAACCGATTATGAATTTAGTAACACAACTCCAAAACAACAGGTAACCGATTATGAATTTAGTAACACAACTCCAAAACAACAGGTAACCGATTATGAATTTAGTAACACAACTTCAAAACAACAGGAAACCGATTATGAATTTAGTAACACAACTCCAAAACAACAGGTAACCGATTATGAATTTAGTAACACAACTTCAAAACAACAGGTAACCGATTATGAATTTAGTAACACAACTCCAAAACAACAGGTAACCGATTATGAATTTAGTAACACAACTCCAAAACAACAGGTAACCGATTATGAATTTAGTAACACAACTCCAAAACAACAGGTATACCCGATTATGAATTTAGTAACACAACTCCAAAACAACAGGTAA
>JABXNX010001166.1:0-62180 GCA_014843695.1 Archivesica marissinica | reverse complement strand
GTACTGTTGTAATATACACGTACTGTACACGTACTGGCGTAATATACACGTACTGTCGTAATGTACACATACTGTCGTAATGTACACGTACTGTCGTAATGTACACGTAATGTACACGTACTGTCGTAATGTACATGTAATGTACACGTACTGTCGTAATGTACACGTAATGTACACGTACTGTCGTAATGTACACGTAATGTACACGTACTGTCGTAATATACACGTACTGTCGTAATATACACGTACTGTACACGTACTGTCGTAATATACACGTACTGTCGTAATGTACATATACTGTCGTAATGTACACGTACTGTCGTAATGTACACTTACTGTCGTAATGTAAACGTAATGTACACATACTGTCGTAATGTACACGTAATGTACACGTACTGTCGTAATATACACGTAATGTACACATACTGTCGTAATATACACATAATGTCGTAATGTACACGTACTGTCGTAATGTACACGTAATGTACACGTACTGTTGTAATGTACACGTACTAACGTAATGTACACGTACTGTCGTAATGTACACGTACTGTCGTAATGTACACGTACTGTCGTAATGTAAACGTACTGTCGTAATGTACACATACTGTCGTAATATACAGATACTGTCGTAATGTACACGTACTGTCGTAATGTACACGTACTGTCGTAATGTACACATACTGTCGTAATATACACGTACTGTCGTAATGTACACGTACTGTCGTAATGTACACGTACTGTCGTAATGTACTCATACTGTCGTAATATACAGATACTGTCGTAATGTACACGTACTGTCGTAATATATACATACTGTCGTAATGTACAAGTACTATCGTAATGTACACGTACTGTCGTAATATACACGTACTGTCGTAATGTATACATAATGTCGTAATGTACACGTACTGTCGTAATGTACACGTTCTGTCGTAATGTACACATACTGTCGTAATATACACGTACTGTCGTAATGTACACGTACTGTCATAATGTATACATACTGTCAAAATGTACACGTACTATCGTAATGTACACGTACTGTCGTAATATACACGTACTGTCGTAATGTATACATAATGTTGTAATGTACACGTACTGTCGTAATGTACACGTACTGTCGTAAAGTACACCTACTGTCGTAATGTACGTATACTGTCGTAATAAACAGATACTGTCGTAATGTACACGTACTGTCGTAATGTACACGTACTGTCGTAATGTACACACTGTCGTAATATACACGTACAGTCGTAATGTACACGTACTGTCGTAATGTATACATACTGTCGTAATGTACACGTACTGTCGTAATGTACACGTACTGTCGTAATGTACACACTGTCGTAATATACACGTACAGTCGTAATGTACACGTACTGTCGTAATGTACACGTACTGTCGTAATGTACACATACTGTCGTAATGTACACGTACTGTCGTAATGTACACACTGTCGTAATATACACGTACAGTCGTAATGTACACGTACTGTCGTAATGTATACATACTGTCGTAATGTACACGTACTGTCGTAATGTACACGTACTGTCGTAATATACACACTGTCGTAATATACACGTACTGTCGTAATGTACACGTACTGTCGTAATGTATACATACTGTCGTAATGTACACGTACTGTCGTAATGTACACGTAGTATACACGTACTGTCGTATAGGTACGCGTACTGGTCGTAAGGACACGTACTGTCCTACACATGTACACCAGCGTTACTGTCGTAATGTACACATACTGTCGTAATATACAGATACTGTCGTAATGTACACGTACTGTCGTAATGTACACGTACTGTCGTAATGTACACATACTGTCGTAATATACACGTACTGTCGTAATGTACACGTACTGTCGTAATGTACACGTACTGTCGTAATGTACGCATACTGTCGTAATATACAGATACTGTCGTAATGTACACGTACTGTCGTAATGTATACATACTGTCGTAATGTACACGTACTATCGTAATGTACACGTACTGTCGTAATATACACGTACAGTCGTAATGTATACATAATGTCGTAATGTACACGTACTGTCGTAATGTACACGTACTGTCATAATGTATACATACTGTCAAAATGTACACGTACTATCGTAATATACACGTACTGTCGTAATATACACGTACTGTCGTAATGTATACATAATGTTGTAATGTACACGTACTGTCGTAATGTACACGTACTGTCGTAATGTACACGTACTGTCGTAATGTACGCATACTGTCGTAATAAACAGATACTGTCGTAATGTACACGTACTGTCGTAATGTACACATACTGTCGTAATGTCACACACTGTCGTAATATACACGTACTGTCGTAATGTATACATACTGTCGTAATGTACACGTACTGTCGTAATGTACACGTACTGTCGTAATATACAGGTACTGTCGTAATGTATACATACTGTCGTAATGTACACGTACTGTCGTAATATACACGTACTGTCGTAATGTACACGTACTGGCGTAATGTACACGTAATATACACGTACTGTCGTAATATACACGTACTGTTGTAATGTACACGTACTGTCGCAATGTATACATACTGTCGTAATGTACACGTACTGTCGTAATGTACACGTAGTATACACGTACTGTCGTAATGTACACGTACTGTCCTAATGTAAGCGTACGGTCGTAATGTACACATACTGTCGTAATATACACGTACTGTCGTAATGTACACGTACTGTCGTAATGTACACGTACTGCCGTAATGTACTCATACTGTCGTAATATACAGATACTGTCGTAATGTACACGTACTGTCGTAATATATACATACTGTCGTAATGTACAAGTACTATCGTAATGTACACGTACTGTCGTAATATACACGTACTGTCGTAATGTATACATAATGTCGTAATGTACACGTACTGTCGTAATGTACACGTTCTGTCGTAATGTACACGTACTGTCGTAATGTATACATAATGTCGTAATGTACACGTACTGTCGTAATGTACACGTTCTGTCGTAATGTACACATACTGTCGAAATATACACGTACTGTCGTAATGTACACGTACTGTCATAATGTATACATACTGTCAAAATGTACACGTACTATCGTAATGTACACGTACTGTCGTAATATACACGTACTGTCGTAATGTATACATAATGTTGTAATGTACACGTACTGTCGTAATGTACACGTACTGTCGTAAAGTACACCTACTGTCGTAATGTACGTATACTGTCGTAATAAACAGATACTGTCGTAATGTACACGTACTGTCGTAATGTATACATAATGTCGTAATGTACACGTACTGTCGTAATGTACACGTTCTGTCGTAATGTACACGTACTGTCGTAATGTATACATAATGTCGTAATGTACACGTACTGTCGTAATGTACACGTTCTGTCGTAATGTACACATACTGTCGAAATATACACGTACTGTCGTAATGTACACGTACTGTCATAATGTATACATACTGTCAAAATGTACACGTACTATCGTAATGTACACGTACTGTCGTAATATACACGTACTGTCGTAATGTATACATAATGTTGTAATGTACACGTACTGTCGTAATGTACACGTACTGTCGTAAAGTACACCTACTGTCGTAATGTACACGTACTGTCGTAATGTACACTCTGTCGTAATATACACGTACAGTCGTAATGTACACGTACTGTCGTAATGTATACATACTGTCGTAATGTACACGTACTGTCGTAATGTACACGTACTGTCGTAATATACAGGTACTGTCGTAATGTATACATACTGTCGTAATGTACACGTACTGTCGTAATGTACACGTACTGTCGTAATGTACACGTACTGGCGTAATGTACACGTAATATACACGTACTGTCGTAATATACACGTACTGTTGTAATGTACACGTACTGTCGCAATGTATACATACTGACGTAATGTACACGTACTGTCGTAATGTACACGTAGTATACACGTACTGTCGTAATGTACACGTACTGTCGTAAGGTACACGTACTGTCCTAATGTAAGCGTACGGTCGTAATGTACACATACTGTCGTAATATACAGATACTGTCGTAATGTACACGTACTGTCGTAATGTACACGTAGTGTCGTAATGTACACATACTGTCGTAATATACACGTACTGTCGTAATGTACACGTACTGTCGTAATGTACACGTACTGTCGTAATGTACGCATACTGTCGTAATATACAGATACTGTCGTAATGTACATGTACTGTCGTAATGTATACATACTGTCGTAATGTACACGTACTATCGTAATGTACACGTACTGTCGTAATATACACGTACAGTCGTAATGTATACATAATGTCGTAATGTACACGTACTGTCGTAATGTACACGTACTGTCATAATGTATACATACTGTCAAAATGTACACGTACTATCGTAATATACACGTACTGTCGTAATATACACGTACTGTCGTAATGTATACATAATGTTGTAATGTACACGTACTGTCGTAATGTACACGTACTGTCGTAATGTACACGTACTGTCGTAATGTACGCATACTGTCGTAATAAACAGATACTGTCGTAATGTACACGTACTGTCGTAATGTACACACACTGTCGTAATATACACGTACTGTCGTAATGTACACGTACTGTCGTAATGTATACATACTGTCGTAATGTACACGTACTGTCGTAATGTACACGTACTGTCGTAATATACAGGTACTGTCGTAATGTATACATACTGTCGTAATGTACACGTACTGTCGTAATATACACGTACTGTCGTAATGTACACGTACTGGCGTAATGTACACGTAATATACACGTACTGTCGTAATATACACGTACTGTTGTAATGTACACGTACTGTCGCAATGTATACATACTGTCGTAATGTACACGTACTGTCGTAATGTACACGTAGTATACACGTACTGTCGTAATGTACACGTACTGTCGTAATGTACACGTACTGTCCTAATGTAAGCGTACGGTCGTAATGTACACATACTGTCGTAATATACAGATACTGTCGTAATGTACACGTACTGTCGTAATGTACACGTACTGTCGTAATGTACAAATACTGTCGTAATATACAGGTACTGTCGTAATGTACACGTACTGTCGTAATGTATACATACTGTCGTAATGTACACGTACTATCGTAATGTACATGTACTGTCGTAATATACACGTACTGTCGTAATGTATACATAATGTCGTAATGTACACGTACTGTCGTAATGTACACGTTCTGTCGTAATGTACACATACTGTCGTAATATACACGTACTGTCGTAATGTACACGTACTGTCGTAATGTATACATACTGTCGTAATGTACACGTACTATCGTAATGTACACGTACTGTCGTAATATACACGTACTGTCGTAATGTATACATAATGTCGTAATGTACACGTACTGT
The DNA here is from genome assembly GCA_014843695.1 of Archivesica marissinica. NCBI lineage: Eukaryota > Metazoa > Mollusca > Bivalvia > Venerida > Vesicomyidae > Archivesica > Archivesica marissinica. The sequence goes on along the minus strand of JABXNX010001166.1, from coordinate 56,744 downwards.
CGTAATGTACACGTTCTGTCGTAATGTACGCATACTGTCGTAATATACACGTACTGTCGTAATGTACACGTACTGTCGTAATGTATACATACTGTCAAAATGTACACGTACTATCGTAATGTACACGTACTGTCGTAATATACACGTACTGTCGTAATGTATACATAATGTCGTAATGTACACGTACTGTCGTAATGTACACGTACTGTCGTAATGTACACGTACTGTCGTAATGTACACGTACTGTCGTAATGTACGCATACTGTCGTAATAAACAGATACTGTCGTAATGTACACGTACTGTCGTAATGTATACATACTGTCGTAATGTACACGTACTATCGTAATATACACGTACTGTCGTAATATACACGTACTGTCGTAATGTATACATAATGTCGTAATGTACACGTACTGTCGTAATGTACACGTACTGTCGTAATGTACACGTACTGTCGTAATGTACACATACTGTCGTAATATACACATACTGTCGTAATGTACACGTACTGTCGTAATGTACACATACTGTCGTAATGTACACTACTGTCGTAATGTACACGTACTGTCGTAATGTACACGTACTGTCGTAATGTATACATACTGTCGTAATGTACACGTACTGTCGTAATGTACACGTACTGTCGTAATGTACACGTACTGTCGTAATGTACACATACTGTCGTAATGTACACGTACTGTCGTAATGTACACGTACTGTCGTAATGTATACATACTGTCGTAATGTACACGTACTGTCGTAATGTACACGTACTGTCGTATGTATACATACTGTTATTCACGTACTGTCGTAATGTACACATACTGTCGTAATGTACACGTACTGTCGTAATGTACACGTACTGTCGTAATGTACACGTACTGTCGTAATGTACACATACTGTCGTAATGTACACGTAATGTACACGTACTGTCGTAATGTACACGTACTGTCGTAATGTACACGTACTGTCGTAATGTACACGTACTGTCGTAATGTACGTACTGTCGTAATGTACACGTACTGTCGTAATGTACGCATACTGTCGTAATATACAGATACTGTCGTAATGTACACGTACTGTCGTAATGTATACATACTGTCGTAATGTACACGTACTATCGTAATGTACACGTACTGTCGTAATATACACGTACTGTCGTAATGTATACATAATGTCGTAATTTACACGTACTGTCGTAATGTACACGTTCTGTCGTAATGTACACATACTGTCGTAATATACACGTACTGTCGTAATGTACACGTACTGTCGTAATGTATACATACTGCCAAAATGTACACGTACTATCGTAATGTACACGTACTGTCGTAATATACACGTACTGTCGTAATGTATACATAATGTCGTAATGTACACGTACTGTCGTAATGTAGACGTACTGTCGTAATGTACACGTACTGTCGTAATGTACGCATACTGTAATAATAAACAGATACTGTCGTAATGTACACGTACTGTCGTAATGTACACGTACTGTCGTAATGTACACACACTGTCGTAATATACACGTACTGTCGTAATGTACACGTACTGTCGTAATGTATACATACTGTCGTAATGTACACGTACTGTCGTAATGTACACGTACTGTCGTAATATACAGGTACTGTCGTAATGTATACATACTGTCGTAATGTACACGTACTATCGTAATGTACACGTACTGTCGTAATGTACACGTACTGGCGTAATGTACACGTAATATACACGTACTGTCGTAATCTACACGTACTGTTGTAATGTACACGTACTGTCGCAATGTATACATACTGTCGTACTGTACACGTACTGTCGTAATGTACACATACTGTCGTAATGTACACGTACTGCCGTAATATACACATACTGTAGTAATGTACACGTACTGTCGTAATATACACATACTGTCGTAATGTACACGTAATGTACACGTACTGTCGTAATATACACGTACTGTCGTAATGTACACGTACTGTCGTAATGTACACGTACTGTCGTAATGTACAGATACTGTCGTAATGTATCGATACTGTCGTAATGTACACATACTGTCGTAATATACACGTACTGTTGTAATGTACACATACTGTCGTAATATACACTTACTGTAGTAATGTACACGTACTGCCGAAATGTACACGTAGTGTCGTAATGTACACGTACTGTCGTAATATACACGTACTGTCGTAATGTATACGTACTGTCGTAATGTACACGTACTGTCGTAATGTACACATACTGTCGTAATATACAAATACTGTCGTAATGTACACGTACTGTCGTAATGTACACGTACTGTCGTAATGTACACATACTGTCGTAATATACACGTACTGTTGTAATATACACGTACTGTCGTAATGTTTACATACTGTGGTAATGTACACGTACTATCGTAATGTACACGTACTGTCGTAATATACACGTACTGTCGTAATGTATACATAATGTCGTAATGTACACGTACTGTCGTAGTGTACACGTACTGTCGTAATGTACGAGTACTGTCGTAATGTACACATACTGTCGTAATATACAGATACTGTCGTAATGTACACGTACTGTCGTAATGTACACGTACTGTCGTAATGTACACATACTGTCGTAATATACACGTACTGTCGTAATGTATACATACTGTCGTAATGTACACGTACTGTCGTAATGTACACCACGTACTGTCGTAATATACACGTACTGTCGTAATGTATACATACTATCGTAATGTACACGTACTGTCGTAATATACACGTACTGTCGTAATGTACACGTAATGTACACGTACTGTCGTAATGTACACGTACTGTCGTAATATACACGTACTTTCGTAATGTACACGTAATGTACACGTACTGTCGTAATATACACGTACTGTCGTAATGTACAAGTACTGTCGTAATGTACACGTAATGTACACGTACTGTCGTAATGTACACGTACTGTCGTAATATACACCTACTGTCGTAATATACACGTAATGTACACGTACTGTCGTAATGTACACGTAATGTACACGTACTGTCGTAATGTACACGTACTATCGTAATGTACACGTACTGTCGTAATGTACACGTAATGTACACGTACTGTCGTAATTACACGTACTGTACACGTACTGTCGTAATTACACTACTGTCGTAATGTACACTACTGTCGTAATGTACACGTACTGTCGTAATGTACACGTACTGTCGTAATGTACACGTACTGTCGTAATATACTATGTCGTAATGTACACGTACTGTCGTAATGTACACGTACTGTCGTAATGTACACGTACTGTCGTAATACACTACTGTCGTAATGTACACATACTGTCGTAATATACAGTACTGTCGTAATGTACACGTACTGTCGTAATGTACACGTACTGTCGTAATGTACACATACTGTCGTAATGTACACGTACTGTCGTAATGTACACGTACTGTCGTAATGTATACATACTGTCGTAATGTACACGTACTGTCGTAATGTACACCACGTACTGTCGTAATATACACGTACTGTCGTAATGTATACATACTGTCGTAATGTACACGTACTGTCGTAATATACACGTACTGTCGTAATGTACACGTAATGTACACGTACTGTCTAATGTACACGTAATGTACACGTACTGGCGTAATATACACGTACTGTCGTAATGTACACGTAATGTACACGTACTGTCGTAATATACACGTACTGTCGTAATGTACACGTACTGTCGTAATGTACACGTAATGTACACTACTGTCGTAATACCGTAATTACAGTACTTCGTACTGTCGTAATGTACACGTACTGTCGTAATATACACGTACTGTCGTAATATACACGTAATGTACACGTACTGTCGTAATGTACACGTAATGTACACGTACTGTCGTAATGTACACGTACTATCGTAATATACACGTACTGTCGTAATGTACACGTAATGTACACGTACTGTTGTAATATACACGTACTGTACACGTACTGTCGTAATGTACACGTAATGTACACGTACTGTCGTAATGTACATGTAATGTACACGTACTGTCGTAATGTACACGTAATGTACACGTACTGTCGTAATGTACAACACGTACTGTCGTAATGTACACGTAATGTACACGTACTGTCGTAATATACACGTACTGTCGTAATATACACGTACTGTACAAGTACTGTCGTAATATACACGTACTGTCGTAATGTACACGTACTGTCGTAATGTACACGTACTGTCGTAATGTACACGTAATGTACACATACTGTCGTAATGTACACGTAATGTATAAGTACTGTCGTAATATACACGTACTGTCGTAATGTACACGTAATGTACACGTACTGTCGTAATATACACGTACTGTCGTAATGTACACGTACTGTCGTAATGTACACGTAATGTACACGTACTGTCGTAATGTACACGTACTATCGTAATGTACACGTACTGTCGTAATGTACACATACTGTCGTAATATACACGTATTGTCGTAATGTACACGTACTGTCGTAATGTACGCATACTGTCGTAATATACAGATACTGTCGTAATGTACACGTACTGTCGTAATGTACACATACTGTCGTAATATACACGTACTGTCGTAATGTACACGTACTGTCGTAATGTATACATACTGTCGTAATGTACACGTACTGTCGTAATGTACACGTACTGTCGTAATATACACGTACTGTCGTAATGTATACATACTGTCGTAATGTACACGTACTGTCGTAATGTACACGTACTGTCGTAATGTATACATACTGTCGTAATGTACACGTACTGTCGTAATGTACACATACTGTCGTAATGTACACGTACTGTCGTAATATACACATACTGTCGTAATGTACACGTACTGTCGTAATATACACATACTGTCGTAATGTACACGTAATGTACACGTACTGTCGTAATATACACGTACTGTCGTAATGTACACGTACTGTCGTAATGTACACGTACTGTCGTAATGTACAGATACTGTCGTAATGTACACATACTGTCGTAATATACACGTACTGTTGTAATGTACACATACTGTCGTAATATACACTTACTGTCGTAATGTACACGTACTGCCGTAATGTACACGTACTGTCGTAATGTACACGTACTGTCGTAATATACACGTACTGTCGTAATGTATACGTACTGTCGTAATGTACACGTACTGTCGTAATGTACACATACTGTCGTAATATACAGATACTGTCGTAATGTACACGTACTGTCGTAATGTACATGTACTGTCGTAATGTACACGTACTGTCGTAATATACACGTACTGTCGTAATATACACGTACTGTCGTAATGTACACGTACTGTCGTAATGTACACGTACTGTCGTAATGTACACGTACTATCGTAATGTACACGTACTGTCGTAATATACACGTACTGTCGTAATGTATACATAATGTCGTAATGTACACGTACTGTCGTAATATACACGTACTGTCGTAATGTACACGTACTGTCGTAATGTACACGTACTGTCGTAATGTACACGTACTGTCGTAATGTATACGTACTGTCGTAATGTACACGTACTGTCGTAATGTACACATACTGTCGTAATGTACACGTACTGCCGTAATATACACATACTGTCGTAATGTACACGTACTGTCGTAATATACACATACTGTCGTAATGTACACGTAATGTACACGTACTGTCGTAATATACACGTACTGTCGTAATGTACACGTACTGTCGTAATGTACAGATACTGTCGTAATGTATCGATACTGTCGTAATGTACACGTACTGTCGTAATATACACGTACTGTCGTAATGTATACATAATGTCGTAATGTACACGTACTGTCGTAGTGTACACGTACTGTCGTAATGTACACGTACTGTCGTAATGTACACATACTGTCGTAATATACAGATACTGTCGTAATGTACACGTACTGTCGTAATGTACACGTACTATCGTAATGTACACATACTGTCGTAATATACACGTACTGTCGTAATGTACATGTACTGTCGTAATGTATACATACTGTCGTAATGTACACGTACTGTCGTAATGTACACGACGTACTGTCGTAATATACACGTACTGTCGTAATGTATACATACTGTCGTAATGTACACGTACTGTCGTAATATACACGTACTGTCGTAATGTACACGTAATGTACACGTACTGTAGTAATGTACACGTACTGTCCTAATATAAACGTACTGTCGTAATGTACACGTACTGTCGTAATGTACACGTAATGTACACGTACTGTCGTAATGTACACGTACTGTCGTAATATACACGTACTGTCGTAATATACACGTAATGTACACGTACTGTCGTAATGTACACGTAATGTACACGTACTGTCGTAATGTACACGTACTATCGTAATTTACACGTACTGTCGTAATGTACACGTAATGTACACGTACTGTTGTAATATACACGTACTGTACACGTACTGGCGTAATATACACGTACTCTCGTAATGTACACGTAATGTACACGTACTGTCGTAATATACACGTACTGTCGTAATGTACACGTACTGTCGTAATGTACACGTAATGTACACGTACTGTCGTAATGTACACGTACTGTCGTAATATACACGTACTGTCGTAATATACAGGTAATGTACACGTACTGTCGTAATGTACACGTAATGTACACGTACTGTCGTAATGTACACCTACTATCGTAATGTACACGTACTGTCGTAATGTACACGTAATGTACACGTACTGTTGTAATATACACTTACTGTACACGTACTGTCGTAATGTACACGTAATGTACACGTACTGTCGTAATGTACATGTAATGTACACGTACTGTCGTAATGTACACGTAATGTACACGTACTGTCGTAATGTACAACACGTACTGTCGTAATGTACACGTAATGTACACGTACTGTCGTAATATACACGTACTGTCGTAATATACACGTACTGTACACGTACTGTCGTAATATACACGTACTGTCGTAATGTACACGTACTGTCGTAATGTACACGTACTGTCGTAATGTACACTTAATGTACACATACTGTCGTAATGTACACGTAATGTATACGTACTGTCGTAATATACACGTACTGTCGTAATGTACACGTGATGTACACGTACTGTCGTAATATACACGTACTGTCGTAATGTACACGTACTGTCGTAATGTACACGTAATGTACACGTACTGTCGTAATGTACACGTACTATCGTAATGTACACGTACTGTCGTAATGTACACATACTGTCGTAATATACACGTACTGTCGTAATGTACACGTACTGTCGTAATGTCTACATACTGTCGTAATGTACACGTACTATCGTAATGTACACGTACTGTCGTAATATACACGTACTGTCGTAATGTATACATAATGTCGTAATGTACACGTACTATCGTAATGTACACGTACTGTCGTAATGTACACGTACTGTCGTAATGTAAGCATACTGTCGTAATATACAGATACTGTCGTAATGTACACGTACTGTGGTAATGTACACGTACTGTCGTAATGTACACATACTGTCGTAATATACACGTACTGTCGTAATGTACACGTACTGTCGTAATGTACACATACTGTCGTAATGTACACGTACTGTCGTAATGTACACGTACTGTCGTAATATACACGTACTGTCGTAATGTATACGTACTGTCGTAATGTACACGTACTGTCGTAATGTACACATACTGTCGTAATATACAGATACTGTCGTAATGTACACGTACTGTCGTAATGTACATGTACTGTCGTAATGTACACATACTGTCGTAATATACACGTACTGTCGTAATATACACGTACTGTCGTAATGTTTACATACTGTCGTAATGTACACGTACTATCGTAATGTACACGTACTGTCGTAATATACACGTACTGTCGTAATGTATACATAATGTCGTAATGTACACGTACTGTCGTAATATACACGTACTGTCGTAATGTATACATACTGTCGTAATGTACACGTACTGTCGTAATGTACACGTACTGTCGTAATGTATACATACTCTCGTAATGTACACGTACTGTCGTAATGTACACATACTGTCGTAATGTACACGTACTGCCGTAATATACACATACTGTCGTAATGTACACGTACTGTCGTAATATACACATACTGTCGTAATGTACACGTAATGTACACGTACTGTCGTAATATACACGTACTGTCGTAATGTACACGTACTGTCGTAATGTACAGATACTGTCGTAATGTATCGATACTGTCGTAATGTACACGTACTGTCGTAATATACACGTACTGTCGTAATGTATACATAATGTCGTAATGTACACGTACTGTCGTAGTGTACACGTACTGTCGTAATGTACACGTGATGTACACGTACTGTCGTAATATACACGTACTGTCGTAATGTACACGTACTGTCGTAATGTACACGTAATGTACACGTACTGTCGTAATGTACACGTACTATCGTAATGTACACGTACTGTCGTAATGTACACATACTGTCGTAATATACACGTACTGTCGTAATGTACACGTACTGTCGTAATGTCTACATACTGTCGTAATGTACACGTACTATCGTAATGTACACGTACTGTCGTAATATACACGTACTGTCGTAATGTATACATAATGTCGTAATGTACACGTACTGTCGTAATGTACACGTACTGTCGTAATGTACACGTACTGTCGTAATGTACACATACTGTCGTAATATACAGATACTGTCGTAATGTACACGTACTGTCGTAATGTACACGTACTGTCGTAATGTACACATACTGTCGTAATGTACACGTACTGTCGTAATGTACACGTACTGTCGTAATGTATACATACTGTCGTAATGTACACGTACTGTCGTAATGTACACGTACTGTCGTAATATACACGTACTGTCGTAATGTATACATACTGTCGTAATGTACACGTACTTTCGTAATATTCACGTACTGTCGTAATGTACACATACTGTCGTAATGTACACGTACTGTCGTAATATACACGTACTGTCGTAATGTACACGTAATTACACGTACTGTCGTAATGTACACGTAATGTCGTAATATACACGTACTGTCGTAATGTACACGTACTGTCGTAATGTACACGTACTGTCGTAATGTACACGTAATGTACACGTACTGTCATAATATACACATACTGTCGTAATGTACACGTACTATCGTAATGTTCACGTACTGTCGTAATATACACGTACTGTCGTAATGTATACCTAATGTCGTAATGTACACGTACTGTCGTAATGTACACGTACTGTCGTAATGTACACGTACTGTCGTAATGTACGCATACTGTCGTAATATACAGATACTGTCGTAATGTACACGTACTGTCGTAATGTACACGTACTGTCGTAATGTACACACACTGTCGTAATATACACGTACTGTCATAATGTACACGTACTGTCGTAATGTATACATACTGTCGTAATGTACACGTACTGTCGTAATGTACACGTACTGTCGTAATATACACGTACTTTCGTAATGTATACATACTGTCGTAATGTACACGTACTGTCGTAATGGACACGTACTGTCGTAATGTACACGTACTGTCGTAATGTATACATACTGTAATAATGTACACGTACTGTCGTAATGTACACGTAATGTCGTAATATTCACGTACTGTCGTAATGTACACATACTGTCGTAATGTACACGTACTGTCGTAATATACATGTACTGTCGTAATGTACACGTAATGTACACGTACTGTCGTAATGTACACGTAATGTCGTAATATACACGTACTGTCGTAATGTACACGTAATGTACACGTACTGTCGTAATATACACGTACTGTCGTAATGTACACGCACTGTCGTAATGTACACGTAATGTACACGTACTGTCGTAATGTACACGTACTGTCGTAATATAAACGTACTGTCGTAATATACACGTAATGTACACGTACTGTCGTAATGTACACGTAATATACACGTACTGTCGTAATGTACACGTACTATCGTAATGTACACGTACTGTACACGTACTGTCGTAATATACACGTACTGTACATGTACTGTCGTAATATACACGTACTGTCGTAATGTACAAATACTGTCGTAATGTACACGTACTGTCTTAATGTACACGTAATGTACACGTACTGTCGTAATGTACATGTAATGTACACGTACTGTCGTAATTTACTCGTAATGTACACGTACTGTCGTAATGTACAACACGTACTGTCGTAATGTACAAATACTGTCGTAATGTACACGTACTGTCGTAATGTACACGTACTGTCGTAATGTATACATATTGTCGTAATATACACGTACTTTCGTAATGTAAACGTACTGTCGTAATGTATACATACTGTCTTAATGTACACGTAATGTACACGTACTGTCGTAATGTACATGTAATGTACACGTACTGTCGTAATGTACTCGTAATGTACACGTACTGTCGTAATGTACAATACGTACTTTCGTAATGTACACATACTGTCGAAATGTACACGTAATGTACACGTACTGTCGCAATATACACGTACTGTCGCAATGTACACGTACTGTCGTAATGTACACGTGCTGTCATAATGTACACGTACTGTCTCAATGTACACGTACTGTCGTAATGTACATGTACTGTCGTAATGTACACGTAATGTCGTAATGTACACGTACTGTCGTAATGTACACGTACTAACGTACTGTCGTAATGTACACGTAATGTCGTAATGTACACGTACTGTCGTAATGTACACGTACTGTCGCAATGTACACGTACTGTCGTAATATACACGTACTGTCGAAATGTACACGTACTGTCGTAATGTACGCGTACTGTCGTAATGTACACGTAATGTGCAGGTACTGTCGTAATGTACACGTAATGTCGTAATGTACACGTACTGTCGCAATGTACATGTAATGTATACATACTGTCGTAATGTACACGTAATGTATACATACTGTCGTAATGTACACGTAATGTATACATACTGTTGCAATGTACACATACTTTTGCAATGTACACGTACTGTCGTAATGTATACATACTGTCATAATGTACACGTACTGTCGTAATGTACACGTACTGTCGTAATGTACACGTACTGTCGTAATGTACACACACTGTCGTAATATACACGTACTGTCGTAATGTACACGTACTGTCGTAATGTATACATACTGTCGTAATGTACACGTACTGTCGTAATGTACACGTACTGTCATAATATACACGTACTGTCGTAATGTATACATACTGTCGAAATGTACACGTACTGTCGTAATGTACACGTACTGTCGTAATGTACACGTACTGTCGTAATGTATACATACTGTCATAATGTACACGTACTGTCGTAATGTACACGTACTGTCGTAATATTCACGTACTGTCGTAATGTACACATACTGTCGTAATGTACACGTACTGTCGTAATATACACGTACTGTCGTAATGTACACGTAATGTACACGTACTGTCGTAATGTACACGTAATGTCGTAATATACACGTACTGTCGTAATGTACACGTAATGTACACGTACTGTCGTAATATACACGTACTGTCGTAATGTACACGTACTGTCGTAATGTACACGTAATGTACACGTACTGTCGTAATGTACACGTACTGTCGTAATATACACGTACTGTCGTAATATACACGTAATGTACACGTACTGTCGTAATGTACACGTAATGTACACGTACTGTCGTAATGTACACGTACTATCGTAATGTACACGTACTATCGTAATGTACACGTACTGTACACGTACTGTCGTAATATACACGTACTGTACACGTACTGTCGTAATATACACGTACTGTCGTAATGTACACATACTGTCGAAATGTACACGTACTGTCTTAATGTACACGTAATGTACACGTACTGTCAAGTAATGTACACGTACTGTCGTAATGTACTCGTAATGTACACGTACTGTCGTAATGTACAATACGTACTGTCGTAATGTACACATACTGTCGAAATGTAAACGTAATGTACACGTACTGTCGTAATATACACGTACTGTCGTAATATACACGTACTGTACACGTACTGTCGTAATATACATGTACTGTCGTAATGTAAACATACTGTCGTAATGTACACGTACTGTCGTAATGTACACGTACTGTCGTAATGTACACGTACTGTCGTAATGTACAGATACTGTCGTAATGTATAGATACTGTCGTAATGTACACGTACTTTCGTAATATTCACGTACTGTCGTAATGTACACATACTGTCGTAATGTACACGTACTGTCGTAATATACACGTACTGTCGTAATGTAAACGTAATGTACACGTACTGTCGTAATGTACACGTACTGTCGTAATATACACGTACTGTCGTAATGTATACATACTGTCGTAATGTACACGTACTATCGTAATGTACACGAACTGTCGTAATGTACACGTACTGTCGTAATGTATACATACTGTCATAATGTACACGTACTATCGTAATGTACACGTACTGTCGTAATGTACACATACTGTCGTAATGTACACGTAATGTACACATACTGTCGTAATGTACACGTACTGTCGTAATGTACACGTAATGTACACATACTGTCGTAATGTACACATACTGTCGTAATGTTCACGTAATGTACACAGACTGTCGTAATATACACATACTGTCGTAATGTACACGTAATGTACACATATTGTCGTAATGTACACATACTGTCGTAATGTACACGTACTGTCGTAATGTACACATACTGTCGTAATGTACACATACTGTCGTAACGTACACATACTGTCGTCAAATACACGTACTGTCGTAATGTACACGTACTGTCGTAATGTACACGTACTGTCGTAATGTATACATACTGTCGTAATGTACACGTACTGTCGTAATGTACACGTACTGTCGTAATGTATACATATTGTCGTAATATACACGTACTGTCGTAATGTAAACGTACTGTCGTAATGTATACATACTGTCGTAATGTACACGTACTGTCGTAATGTACACGTACTGACGTAATATACACGTACTGTCGTAATGTATACATACTGTCGTAATGTACACGTACTGTCGTAATGTACACGTACTGTCGTAATGTATACATACTGTCGTAATGTACACGTACTGTCGTAATGTACACATACTGTCGTAATGTACACGTACTGCCGTAATATACACATACTGTCGTAATGTACACGTACTGTCGTAATATACACATACTGTCGTAATGTACACGTAATGTACACGTACTGTCGTAATATACACGTACTGTCGTAATGTACACGTACTGTCGTAATGTACACGTACTGTCGTAATGTACAGATACTGTCGTAATGTACACATACTGTCGTAATATACACGTACTGTTGTAATGTACACATACTGTCGTAATATACACTTACTGTCGTAATGTACACGTACTGCCGTAATGTACACGTACTGTCGTAATGTACACGTACTGTCGTAATATACACGTACTGTCGTAATGTATACGTACTGTCGTAATGTACACGTACTGTCGTAATGTACACATACTGTCGTAATATACAGATACTGTCGTAATGTACACGTACTGTCGTAATGTACATGTACTGTCGTAATGTACACATACTGTCGTAATATACACGTACTGTCGTAATATACACGTACTGTCGTAATGTTTACATACTGTCGTAATGTACACGTACTATCGTAATGTACACGTACTGTCGTAATATACACGTACTGTCGTAATGTATACATAATGTCGTAATGTACACGTACTGTCGTAATATACACGTACTGTCGTAATGTATACATACTGTCGTAATGTACACGTACTGTCGTAATGTACACGTACTGTCGTAATGTATACATACTCTCGTAATGTACACGTACTGTCGTAATGTACACATACTGTCGTAATGTACACGTACTGCCGTAATATACACATACTGTCGTAATGTACACGTACTGTCGTAATATACACATACTGTCGTAATGTACACGTAATGTACACGTACTGTCGTAATATACACGTACTGTCGTAATGTACACGTACTGTCGTAATGTACACGTACTGTCGTAATGTACAGATACTGTCGTAATGTATCGATACTGTCGTAGTGTACACGTACTGTCGTAATGTACACGTACTGTCGTAATGTACACATACTGTCGTAATATACAGATACTGTCGTAATGTACACGTACTGTCGTAATGTACACGTACTATCGTAATGTACACATACTGTCGTAATATACACGTACTGTCGTAATGTACATGTACTGTCGTAATATACACGTACTGTCGTAATGTATACATACTGTCGTAATGTACACGTACTGTCGTAATATACACGTACTGTCGTAATGTACACGTAATGTACACGTACTGTAGTAATGTACACGTACTGTCCTAATATAAACGTACTGTCGTAATGTACACGTAATGTACACGTACTGTCGTAATATACACGTACTGTCGTAATGTACACGTACTGTCGTAATGTACACGTAATGTACACGTACTGTCGTAATGTACACGTACTGTCGTAATATACACGTACTGTCGTAATATACACGTAATGTACACGTACTGTCGTAATGTACACGTAATGTACACGTACTGTCGTAATGTACACGTACTATCGTAATGTACACGTACTGTCGTAATGTACACGTAATGTACACGTACTGTTGTAATATACACGTACTGTACACGTACTGGCGTAATATACACGTACTCTCGTAATGTACACGTAATGTACACGTACTGTCGTAATATACACGTACTGTCGTAATGTACACGTACTGTCGTAATGTACACGTAATGTACACGTACTGTCGTAATGTACACGTACTGTCGTAATATACACGTACTGTCGTAATATACAGGTAATGTACACGTACTGTCGTAATGTACACGTAATGTACACGTACTGTCGTAATGTACACCTACTATCGTAATGTACACGTACTGTCGTAATGTACACGTAATGTACACGTACTGTTGTAATATACACTTACTGTACACGTACTGTCGTAATGTACACGTAATGTACACGTACTGTCGTAATGTACATGTAATGTACACGTACTGTCGTAATGTACACGTAATGTACACGTACTGTCGTAATGTACAACACGTACTGTCGTAATGTACACGTAATGTACACGTACTGTCGTAATATACACGTACTGTCGTAATATACACGTACTGTACACGTACTGTCGTAATATACACGTACTGTCGTAATGTACACGTACTGTCGTAATGTACACGTACTGTCGTAATGTACACTTAATGTACACATACTGTCGTAATGTACACGTAATGTATACGTACTGTCGTAATATACACGTACTGTCGTAATGTACACGTGATGTACACGTACTGTCGTAATATACACGTACTGTCGTAATGTACACGTACTGTCGTAATGTACACGTAATGTACACGTACTGTCGTAATGTACACGTACTATCGTAATGTACACGTACTGTCGTAATGTACACATACTGTCGTAATATACACGTACTGTCGTAATGTACACGTACTGTCGTAATGTCTACATACTGTCGTAATGTACACGTACTATCGTAATGTACACGTACTGTCGTAATATACACGTACTGTCGTAATGTATACATAATGTCGTAATGTACACGTACTATCGTAATGTACACGTACTGTCGTAATGTACACGTACTGTCGTAATGTACACATACTGTCGTAATATACACGTACTGTCGTAATGTACACGTACTGTCGTAATGTATACATACTGTCGTAATGTACACGTACTGTCGTAATGTACACGTACTGTCGTAATATACACGTACTGTCGTAATGTATACATACTGTCGTAATGTACACGTACTGTCGTAATATACACGTACTGTCGTAATGTACACATACTGTCGTAATGTACACGTACTGTCGTAATATACACGTACTGTCGTAATGTACACGTAATGTACACGTACTGTCGTAATGTACACGTAATGTCGTAATATACACGTACTGTCGTAATGTACACGTACTGTCGTAATGTACACGTACTGTCGTAATGTACACGTAATGTACACGTACTGTCATAATATACACATACTGTCGTAATGTACACGTACTATCGTAATGTTCACGTACTGTCGTAATATACACGTACTGTCGTAATGTATACCTAATGTCGTAATGTACACGTACTGTCGTAATGTACACGTACTGTCGTAATGTACACGTACTGTCGTAATGTACGCATACTGTCGTAATATACAGATACTGTCGTAATGTACACGTACTGTCGTAATGTACACGTACTGTCGTAATGTACACACACTGTCGTAATATACACGTACTGTCATAATGTAGACGTACTGTCGTAATGTATACATACTGTCGTAATGTACACGTACTGTCGTAATGTACACGTACTGTCGTAATATACACGTACTTTCGTAATGTATACATACTGTCGTAATGTACACGTACTGTCGTAATGGACACGTACTGTCGTAATGTACACGTACTGTCGTAATGTATACATACTGTAATAATGTACACGTACTGTCGTAATGTACACGTAATGTCGTAATATTCACGTACTGTCGTAATGTACACATACTGTCGTAATGTACACGTACTGTCGTAATATACATGTACTGTCGTAATGTACACGTAATGTACACGTACTGTCGTAATGTACACGTAATGTCGTAATATACACGTACTGTCGTAATGTACACGTAATGTACACGTACTGTCGTAATATACACGTACTGTCGTAATGTACACGCACTGTCGTAATGTACACGTAATGTACACGTACTGTCGTAATGTACACGTACTGTCGTAATATAAACGTACTGTCGTAATATACACGTAATGTACACGTACTGTCGTAATGTACACGTAATGTACACGTACTGTCGTAATGTACACGTATTATCGTAATGTACACGTACTGTACACGTACTGTCGTAATATACACGTACTGTACATGTACTGTCGTAATATACACGTACTGTCGTAATGTACAAATACTGTCGTAATGTACACGTACTGTCTTATTGTACACGTAATGTACACGTACTGTCGTAATGTACATGTAATGTACACGTACTGTCGTAATTTACTCGTAATGTACACGTACTGTCGTAATGTACAACACGTAGTGTCGTAATGTACAAATACTGTCGTAATGTACACGTACTGTCGTAATGTACACGTACTGTCGTAATGTATACATATTGTCGTAATATACACGTACTTTCGTAATGTAAACGTACTGTCGTAATGTATACATACTGTCTTAATGTACACGTAATGTACACGTACTGTCGTAATGTACATGTAATGTACACGTACTGTCGTAATGTACTCGTAATGTACACGTACTGTCGTAATGTACAATACGTACTTTCGTAATGTACACATACTGTCGAAATGTACACGTAATGTACACGTACTGTCGCAATATACACGTACTGTCGCAATGTACACGTACTGTCGTAATGTACACGTACTGTCATAATGTACACGTACTGTCTCAATGTACACGTACTGTCGTAATGTACATGTACTGTCGTAATGTACACGTAATGTCGTAATGTACACGTACTGTCGTAATGTACACGTACTAACGTACTGTCGTAATGTACACGTAATGTCGTAATGTACACGTACTGTCGTAATGTACACGTACTGTAGCAATGTACACGTACTGTCGTAATGTACACGTACTGTCGAAATGTACACGTACTGTCGTAATGTACGCGTACTGTCGTAATGTACACGTAATGTGCAGGTACTGTCGTAATGTACACGTAATGTCGTAATGTACACGTACTGTCGCAATGTACATGTAATGTATACATACTGTCGTAATGTACACGTAATGTATACATACTGTCGTAATGTACACGTAATGTATACATACTGTTGCAATGTACACATACTTTTGCAATGTACACGTACTGTCGTAATGTATACATACTGTCATAATGTACACGTACTGTCGTAATGTACACGTACTGTCGTAATGTACACGTACTGTCGTAATGTACACACACTGTCGTAATATACACGTACTGTCGTAATGTACACGTACTGTCGTAATGTATACATACTGTCGTAATGTACACGTACTGTCGTAATGTACACGTACTGTCATAATATACACGTACTGTCGTAATGTATACATACTGTCGAAATGTACACGTACTGTCGTAATGTACACGTACTGTCGTAATGTACACGTACTGTCGTAATGTATACATACTGTCATAATGTACACGTACTGTCGTAATGTACACATACTGTCGTAATGTACACGTACTGTCGTAATATACACGTACTGTCGTAATGTACACGTAATGTACACGTACTGTCGTAATGTACACGTAGTGTCGTAATATACACGTACTGTCGTAATGTACACGTCATGTACACGTACTGTCGTAATATACACGTACTATCGTAATGTACACGTACTGTCGTAATGTACACGTAATGTACACGTACTGTCGTAATGTACACGTACTGTCGTAATATACACGTACTGTCGTAATATACACGTAATGTACACGTACTGTCGTAATGTACACGTAATGTACACGTACTGTCGTAATGTACACGTACTGTACACGTACTGTCGTAATATACACGTACTGTACACGTACTGTCGTAATATACACGTACTGTCCTAATGTATACATACTGTCGAAATGTACACGTACTGTCTTAATGTACACGTAATGTACACGTACTGTCGTAATGTACACGTACTGTCGTAATGTACTCGTAATGTACACGTACTGTCGTAATGTACAATACGTACTGTCGTAATGTACATGTAATGTACACGTACTGTCGTAATGTACTCGTAATGTACACGTACTGTCGTAATGTACAATACGTACTGTCGTAATGTACACATACTGTCGTAATGTACACATACTGTCGTAACGTACACATACTGTCGTCAAATACACGTACTGTCGTAATGTACACGTACTGTCGTAATGTACACGTACTGTCGTAATGTATACATACTGTCGTAATGTACACGTACTGTCGTAATGTACACGTACTGTCGTAATGTATACATATTGTCGTAATATACACGTACTGTCGTAATGTAAACGTACTGTCGTAATGTATACATACTGTCGTAATGTACACATACTGTCGTAATGTACACATACTGTCGTAATATACACATACTGTCGTAATGTACACATACTGTCGTAATGTACACATACTGTCGTAATGTATACATACTGTCGAAATGTACACGTACTGTCTTAATGTACACGTAATATACACGTACTGTCGTAATGTACATGTAATGTACACGTACTGTCGTAATTTACTCGTAATGTACACGTACTGTCGTAATGTACAACACGTACTGTCGTAATGTACAAATACTGTCGTAATGTACACGTACTGTCGTAATGTACACGTACTGTCGTAATGTATACATATTGTCGTAATATACACGTACTTTCGTAATGTAAACGTACTGTCGTAATGTATACATACTGTCTTAATGTACACGTAATGTACACGTACTGTCGTAATGTACATGTAATGTACACGTACTGTCGTAATGTACACGTACTGTCGTAATGTACAATACGTACTTTCGTAATGTACACATACTGTCGAAATGTACACGTAATGTACACGTACTGTCGCAATATACACGTACTGTCGCAATGTACACGTACTGTCGTAATGTACACGTACTGTCATAATGTACACGTACTGTCTCAATGTACACGTACTGTCGTAATGTACATATACTGTCGTAATGTACACGTAATGTCGTAATGTACACGTACTGTCGTAATGTACACGTACTGTCGCAATGTACACGTACTGTCGTAATGTACACGTACTGTGGAAATGTACACGTACTGTCGTAATGTATGCGTACTGTCGTAATGTACACGTAATGTGCAGGTACTGTCGTAATGTACACGTAATGTCGTAATGTACACGTACTGTCGTAATGTACACGTACTGTCGTAATATACACGTACTCTCGTAATGTACACGTACTGTCGTAATGTATACGTACTGTCGTAATGTACACGTACTGTCGTAATGTACACATAATGTCGTAATATACACGTACTATCGTAATGTACACGTACTGTCGTAATGTATACGTACTGTTGTAATGTATACATACTGTCATAATGTACACGTACTGTCGTAATGTACACGTACTGTCGTAATATTCACGTACTGTCGTAATGTACACATACTGTCGTAATGTACACATACTGTCGTAATGTATTCATAATGTCGTAATGTACACGTACTGTCGTAATGTACACGTAATGTACACGTACTGTCGTAATATACACGTACTGTCGTTATATACACGTATTGTCGTAATGTACAAGTACTGTCGTAATGTATACATACTGTCGTAATGTACACGTAATGTACACATACTGTCGTAATGTACACGTACTATCGTAATGTACACGTAATGTACAAATACTGTCGTAATGTACACATACTGTCGTAATGTACACGTAATGTACACAGACTGTCGTAATATACACATACTGTCGTAATGTACACGTAATGTACACATAATGTCGTAATGTACACATACTGTCGTAATGTACACGTACTGTCGTAATGTACACATACTGTCATAATGTACACATACTGTCGTAATGTACACATACTGTCGTAATATACACGTACTGTCGTAATGTACACGTACTGTCGTAATGTACACGTACTGTCGTAATGTATACATACTGTCGTAATGTACACGTACTGTCGTAATGTACACGTACTGTCGTAATGTATACATACTGTCTTAATGTACACGTAATGTACACGTACTGTCGTAATGTACAATACGTACTGTCGTAATGTACACATACTGTCGAAATGTAAACGTAATGTACACGTACTGTCGTAATATACACGTACTGTCGTAATATACACGTACTGTACACGTACTGTCGTAATATACATGTACTGTCGTAATGTAAATATACTGTCGTAATGTACACGTACTGTCGTAATGTACACGTACTGTCGCAATGTACACGTACTGTCGTAATGTACAGATACTGTCGTAATGTATAGATACTGTCGTAATGTACACGTACTTTCGTAATATTCACGTACTGTCGTAATGTACACATACTGTCGTAATGTACACGTACTGTCGTAATATACACGTACTGTCGTAATGTAAACGTAATGTACACGTACTGTCGTAATGTACACGTACTGTCGTAATATACACGTACTGTCGTAATGTATACATACTGTCGTAATGTACACGTACTATCGTAATGTACACGTACTGTCGTAATGTACACGTACTGTCGTAATGTATACATACTGTCATAATGTACACGTACTATCGTAATGTACACGTACTGTCGTAATGTACACATACTGTCGTAATGTACACGTAATGTACACATACTGTCGTAATGTACACGTACTGTCGTAATGTACACGTAATGTACACATACTGTCGTAATGTACACATACTGTCATAATGTTCACGTAATGTACACAGACTGTCGTAATATACACATACTGTCGTAATGTCCACGTAATGTACACATATTGTCGTAATGTACACATACTGTCGTAATGTACACGTACTGTGGTAATGTAAACATACTTTCGTAATGTACACATACTGTCATAACGTACACATACTGTCGTCAAATACACGTACTGTCGTAATGTACACGTACTGTCGTAATGTACACGTACTGTCGTAATGTATACATACTGTCGTAATGTACACGTACTGTCGTAATATACACGTACTGTCGTAATGTATACATATTGTCGTAATATACACGTACTGTCGTAATGTAAACGTACTGTCGTAATGTATACATACTGTCGTAATGTACACATACTGTCGTAATGTACACATACTGTCGTAATATACACATACTGTCGTAATGTACACATACTGTCGTAATGTACACATACTGTCGTAATGTATACATACTGTCGTAATGTACACGTACTGTCGTAATGTACACGTACTGTCGTAATGTACACATACTGTCGTAATGTACACATACTGTCGTAATGTATTCATAATGTCGTAATGTACACGTACTGTCGTAATGTACACGTAATGTACACGTACTGTCGTAATATACACGTACTGTCGTTATATACACGTATTGTCGTAATGTACAAGTACTGTCGTAATGTATACATACTGTCGTAATGTACAGGTAATGTACACATACTGTCGTAATGTACACGTACTGTCGTAATGTACACGTAATGTACAATTACTGTCGTAATGTACACAGACTGTCGTAATATACACATACTGTCGTAATGTACACGTAATGTACACATAATGTCGTAATGTACACATACTGTCGTAATGTACACGTACTGTCGTAATGTACACATACTGTCATAATGTACACATACTGTCGTAATGTACACATACTGTCGTAATATACACGTACTGTCGTAATGTACACGTACTGTCGTAATATACACGTACTGTCGTAATGTATACATACTGTCGTAATGTACACGTACTGTCGTAATGTACACGTAATGTACACGTACTGTCGTAATGTACATGTAATGTACACGTACTGTCGTAATGTACTCGTAATGTACACGTACTGTCGTAATGTACAATACGTACTGTCGTAATGTACACATACTGTCGAAATGTACACGTAATGTACACGTACTGTCGTAATATACACGTACTGTCGCAATGTACACGTACTGTCTTAATGTACACGTACTGTCATAATGTACACGTACTGTCTCAATGTACACGTACTGTCGTAATGTACACGTACTGTCGCAATGTACACGTACTGTCGTAATGTACACGTACTGTCGCAATGTACACGTACTGTCGTAATGTACACGTACTGTCGTAATGTACACGTAATGTGCAGGTACTGTCGTAATGTACACGTAATGTCGTAATGTACACGTACTGTCGCAATGTACATGTAATGTATACATACTGTCGTAATGTACACGTAATGTATACATACTGTCGTAATGTACACGTAATGTATACATACTGTTGCAATGTACACATACTTTTGCAATGTACTCGTACTGTCGTAATGTATACATACTGTCATAATGTACACGTACTGTCGTAATGTACACGTACTGTCGTAATGTACACGTACTGTCGTAATGTACACACACTGTCGTAATATACACGTACTGTCGTAATGTACACGTACTGTCGTAATGTATACATACTGTCGTAATGTACACGTACTGTCGTAATGTACACGTACTGTCATAATATACACGTACTGTCGTAATGTATACATACTGTCGAAATGTACACGTACTGTCGTAATGTACACGTACTGTCGTAATGTACACGTACTGTCGTAATGTATACATACTGTCATAATGTACACGTACTGTCGTAATGTACACGTACTGTCGTAATATTCACGTACTGTCGTAATGTACACATACTGTCGTAATGTACACGTACTGTCGTAATATACACGTACTGTCGTAATGTACACGTAATGTACACGTACTGTCGTAATGTACACGTAATGTCGTAATGTACACGTAATGTACACAGACTGTCGTAATATACACATACTGTCGTAATGTACACGTAATGTACACATAATGTCGTAATGTACACATACTGTCGTAATGTACACGTACTGTCGTAATGTACACATACTGTCGTTATGTACACATACTGTCGTAATGTACACATACTGTCGTAATATACACGTACTGTCGTAATGTACACGTACTGTCGTAATGTACACGTACTGTCGTAATGTATACATACTGTCGTAATGTATACGTACTGTCGTAATGTACACGTACTGTCATAATGTATACATATTGTCGTAATATACACGTACTTTCGTAATGTAAACGTACTGTCGTAATGTATACATACTGTCTTAATGTACACGTTATGTACACGTACTGTCGTAATGTACATGTAATGTACACGTACTGTCGTAATGTACTCGTAATGTACACGTACTGTCGTAATGTACAATACGTACTGTCGTAATGTACACATACTGTCGAAATGTACACGTAATGTACACGTACTGTCGTAATATACACGTACTGTCGCAATGTACACGTACTGTCTTAATGTACACGTACTGTCATAATGTACACTACTGTCTCAATGTACACGTACTGTCGTAATGTACATGTACTGTCGTAATGTACACGTAATGTCGCAATGTACACGTACTGTCGTAATGTACACGTACTGTCGCAATGTACACGTACTGTCGTAATGTACACGTACTGTCGCAATGTACACGTACTGTCGTAATGTACACGTACTGTCGTAATGTACACGTAATGTGCAGGTACTGTCGTAATGTACACGTAATGTCGTAATGTACACGTAATGTACACAGACTGTCGTAATATACACATACTGTCGTAATGTACACGTAATGTACACATAATGTCGTAATGTACACATACTGTCGTAATGTACACGTACTGTCGTAATGTACACATACTGTCATAATGTACACATACTGTCGTAATGTACACATACTGTCGTAATATACACGTACTGTCGTAATGTACACGTACTGTCGTAATGTACACGTACTGTCGTAATGTATACATACTGTCGTAATGTACACGTACTGTCGTAATGTACACGTACTGTCGTAATGTATACATACTGTCTTAATGTACACGTAATGTACACGTACTGTCGTAATGTACAATACGTACTGTCGTAATGTACACATACTGTCGAAATGTAAACGTAATGTACACGTACTGTCGTAATATACACGTACTGTCGTAATATACACGTACTGTACACGTACTGTCGTAATATACATGTACTGTCGTAATGTAAATATACTGTCGTAATGTACACGTACTGTC
Organism: Archivesica marissinica; assembly: GCA_014843695.1. Classification (NCBI taxonomy): domain Eukaryota; kingdom Metazoa; phylum Mollusca; class Bivalvia; order Venerida; family Vesicomyidae; genus Archivesica; species Archivesica marissinica. The sequence goes on along the minus strand of JABXNX010001166.1, from coordinate 31,839 downwards.
GTAATGTACACGTACTGTCGTAATGTACACGTACTGTCGTAATGTACAGATACTGTCGTAATGTATAGATACTGTCGTAATGTACACGTACTTTCGTAATATGCACGTACTGTCGTAATGTACACATACTGTCGTAATGTACACGTACTGTCGTAATATACACGTACTGTCGTAATGTAAACGTAATGTACACGTACTGTCGTAATGTACACGTACTGTCGTAATATACACGTACTGTCGTAATGTATACATACTGTCGTAATGTACACGTACTGTCGTAATGTACACGTACTGTCGTAATGTACACGTACTGTCGTAATGTATACATACTGTCATAATGTACACGTACTATCGTAATGTACACGTACTGTCGTAATGTATACATACTGTCATAATGTACACGTACTATCGTAATGTACACGTACTGTCGTAATGTACACATACTGTCGTAATGTACACGTAATGTACACATACTGTCGTAATGTACACGTACTGTCGTAATGTACACGTAATGTACACATACTGTCGTAATGTACACATACTGTCATAATATTCACGTAATGTACACAGACTGTCGTAATATACACATACTGTCGTAATGTCCACGTAATGTACACATATTGTCGTAATGTACACATACTGTCGTAATGTACACGTACTGTCGTAATGTAAACATACTTTCGTAATGTACACATACTGTCGTCAAATACACGTACTGTCGTAATGTACACGTACTGTCGTAATGTACACGTACTGTCGTAATGTATACATACTGTCGTAATGTACACGTACTGTCGTAATGTACACGTACTGTCGTAATGTATACATATTGTCGTAATATACACGTACTGTCGTAATGTAAACGTACTGTCGTAATGTATACATACTGTCGTAATGTACACATACTGTCGTAATGTACACATACTGTCGTAATATACACATACTGTCGTAATGTACACATACTGTCGTAATGTACACATACTGTCGTAATGTATACATACTGTCGTAATGTACACGTACTGTCGTAATGTACACGTACTGTCGTAATATACACGTACTGTCGTAATGTACACGTACTGTCGTAATGTATACGTACTGTCGTAATGTACACGTACTGTCGTAATGTACACATACTGTCGTAATATACACGTACTATCGTAATGTACACGTACTGTCGTAATGTATACGTACTGTCGTAATGTATACATACTGTCATAATGTACACGTACTGTCGTAATGTACACGTACTGTCGTAATATTCACGTACTGTCGTAATGTACACATACTGTCGTAATGTACACATACTGTCGTAATGTATTCATAATGTCGTAATGTACACGTACTGTCGTAATGTACACGTAATGTACACGTACTGTCGTAATATACACGTACTGTCGTTATATACACGTACTGTCGTAATGTACAAGTACTGTCGTAATGTATACATACTGTCGTAATGTACACGTAATGTACACATACTGTCGTAATGTACACGTACTGTCGTAATGTACACGTAATGTACAATTACTGTCGTAATGTACACAGACTGTCGTAATATACACATACTGTCGTAATGTACACGTAATGTACACATAATGTCGTAATGTACACATACTGTCGTAATGTACACGTACTGTCGTAATGTACACATACTGTCGTAATGTACACATACTGTCGTAATGTACACATACTGTCGTAATATACACGTACTGTCGTAATGTACACGTACTGTCGTAATATACACGTACTGTCGTAATGTATACATACTGTCGTAATGTACACGTACTGTCGTAATGTACACGTAATGTACACGTACTGTCGTAATGTACATGTAATGTACACGTACTGTCGTAATGTACTCGTAATGTACACGTACTGTCGTAATGTACAACACGTACTGTCGTAATGTACACATACTGTCGTAATGTACACGTAATGTACACGTACTGTCGTAATATACACGTACTGTCGTAATGTACACGTACTGTACACGTACTGTCGTAATGTACACGTACTGTCGTAATGTACACTACTGTCGTAATGTACACGTACTGTCGCAATGTACACGTACTGTCGTAATGTACACGTACTGTCGTAATGTACACGTACTGTCGTAATGTACACGTACTGTCGTAATGTATACATACTGTCGTAATGTACACGTACTGTCGTAATGTACACGTACTGTCGTAATGTACACGTACTGTCGTAATGTATACATACTGTCGTAATGTACACATACTGTCGTAATGTACACGTACTGTCGTAATATACACGTACTGTCGTAATGTATACATACTGTCGTAATGTATACATACTGTCGTAATGTACACGTACTGTCGTAATGTACACGTACTGTCGTAATGTATACATACTGTCATAATGTACACGTACTGTCGTAATGTACACGTACTGTCGTAATATACACGTACTGTCGTAATGTACACATACTGTCGTAATGTACACGTACTGTCGTAATGTACACGTACTGTCGTAATGTACACGTAATGTACACGTACTGTCGTAATGTACACGTACTGTCGTAATATACACGTACTGTCGTAATGTACACGTAATGTACACGTACTGTCGTAATGTACACGTACTGTCGTAATGTACACGTACTGTCGTAATGTACACGTACTGTCATAATGTACACGTACTGTCGTAATATACACGTACTGTCGTAATATACACGTACTGTCGTAATGTACACATACTGTCGTAATGTACACGTACTGTCGTAATGTACACGTACTGTCGTAATGTACCGCACGTACTGTCGTAAGTAATGACACTACTGTCGTAATGTAATACGTACTGTCGTAATGTACACATACAATGTAACGTAATGTACACGTACTGTCGTAATGTACACGTAATGTCGTAATGTACACGTAATGTACACAGACTGTCGTAATATACACATACTGTCGTAATGTACACGTAATGTACACATAATGTCGTAATGTACACATACTGTCGTAATGTACACGTACTGTCGTAATGTACACATACTGTCGTAATGTACACATACTGTCGTAATGTACACATACTGTCGTAATATACACGTACTGTCGTAATGTACACGTACTGTCGTAATGTACACGTACTGTCGTAATGTATACATACTGTCGTAATGTACACGTACTGTCGTAATGTACACGTACTGTCATAATGTATACATATTGTCGTAATATACACGTACTTTCGTAATGTAAACGTACTGTCGTAATGTATACATACTGTCTTAATGTACACGTAATGTACACGTACTGTCGTAATGTACATGTAATGTACACGTACTGTCGTAATGTACTTGTAATGTACACGTACTGTCGTAATGTACAATACGTACTGTCGTAATGTACACATACTGTCGAAATGTACACGTACTGTCGTAATATACACGTACTGTCTTAATGTACACGTACTGTCTTAATGTACACGTACTGTCATAATGTACACGTACTGTCTCAATGTACACGTACTGTCGTAATGTACATGTACTGTCGTAATGTACACGTAATGTCGTAATGTATACGTACAGTCGTAATGTACACGTACTGTCGCAATGTACACGTACTGTCGTAATGTACACGTACTGTCGTAATGTACACGTACTGTCGTAATGTACACGTAATGTGCAGGTACTGTCGTAATGTACACGTAATGTCGTAATGTACACGTACTGTCGCAATGTACATGTAATGTATACATACTGTCGTAATGTACACGTAATGTATACATAATGTCGTAATGTACACGTAATGTATACATACTGTTGCAATGTACACATACTTTTGCAATGTACACGTACTGTCGTAATGTATACATACTGTCATAATGTACACGTACTGTCGTAATGTACACGTACTGTCGTAATGTACACGTACTGTCGTAATGTACACACACTGTCGTAATATACACGTACTGTCGTAATGTACACGTACTGTCGTAATGTATACATACTGTCGTAATGTACACGTACTGTCGTAATGTACACGTACTGTCATAATATACACGTACTGTCGTAATGTATACATACTGTCGAAATGTACACGTACTGTCGTAATGTACACGTACTGTCGTAATGTACACGTACTGTCGTAATGTATACATACTGTCATAATGTACACGTACTGTCGTAATGTACACGTACTGTCGTAATATTCACGTACTGTCGTAATGTACACACACTGTCGTAATATACACGTACTGTCGTAATGTACACGTACTGTCGTAATGTATACATACTGTCGTAATGTACACGTACTGTCGTAATGTACACGTACTGTCATAATATACACGTACTGTCGTAATGTATACATACTGTCGAAATGTACACGTACTGTCGTAATGTACACGTACTGTCGTAATGTACACGTACTGTCGTAATGTATACATACTGTCATAATGTACACGTACTGTCGTAATGTACACGTACTGTCGTAATATTCACGTACTGTCGTAATGTACACATACTGTCGTAATGTACACGTACTGTCGTAATATACACGTACTGTCGTAATGTACACGTAATGTACACGTACTGTCGTAATGTACACGTAATGTCGTAATATACACGTACTGTCGTAATGTACACGTAATGTACACGTACTGTCGTAATATACACGTACTGTCGTAATGTACACGTACTGTCGTAATGTACACGTAATGTACACGTACTGTCGTAATGTACACGTACTGTCGTAATATACACGTACTGTCGTAATATACACGTAATGTACACGTACTGTCGTAATGTACACGTAATGTACACGTACTGTCGTAATGTACACGTACTATCGTAATGTACACGTACTATCGTAATGTACACGTACTGTACACGTACTGTCGTAATATACACGTACTGTACACGTACTGTCGTAATATACACGTACTGTCGTAATGTACACATACTGTCGAAATGTACACGTACTGTCTTAATGTACACGTAATGTACACGTACTGTCGTAATGTACTGGTAATGTACACGTACTGTCGTAATGTACAATACGTACTGTCGTAATGTACACATACTGTCGAAATGTAAACGTAATGTACACGTACTGTCGTAATGTACACGTAATGTACACAGACTGTCGTAATATACACATACTGTCGTAATGTACACGTAATGTACACATAATGTCGTAATGTACACATACTGTCGTAATGTACACGTACTGTCGTAATGTACACATACTGTCGTAATGTACACATACTGTCGTAATGTACACATACTGTCGTAATATACACGTACTGTCGTAATGTACACGTACTGTCGTAATGTACACGTACTGTCGTAATGTATACATACTGTCGTAATGTACACGTACTGTCGTAATGTACACGTACTGTCATAATGTATACATATTGTCGTAATATACACGTACTTTCGTAATGTAAACGTACTGTCGTAATGTATACATACTGTCTTAATGTACACGTAATGTATACGTACTGTCGTAATGTACATGTAATGTACACGTACTGTCGTAATGTACTTGTAATGTACACGTACTGTCGTAATGTACAATACGTACTGTCGTAATGTACACATACTGTCGAAATGTACACGTACTGTCGTAATATACACGTACTGTCTTAATGTACACGTACTGTCTTAATGTACACGTACTGTCATAATGTACACGTACTGTCTCAATGTACACGTACTGTCGTAATGTACATGTACTGTCGTAATGTACACGTAATGTCGTAATGTATACGTACAGTCGTAATGTACACGTACTGTCGCAATGTACACGTACTGTCGTAATGTACACGTACTGTCGCAATGTACACGTACTGTCGTAATGTACACGTACTGTCGTAATGTACACGTAATGTGCAGGTACTGTCGTAATGTACACGTAATGTCGTAATGTACACGTACTGTCGCAATGTACATGTAATGTATACATACTGTCGTAATGTACACGTAATGTATACATACTGTCGTAATGTACACGTAATGTATACATACTGTTGCAATGTACACATACTTTTGCAATGTACACGTACTGTCGTAATGTATACATACTGTCATAATGTACACGTACTGTCGTAATGTACACGTACTGTCGTAATGTACACGTACTGTCGTAATGTACACACACTGTCGTAATATACACGTACTGTCGTAATGTACACGTACTGTCGTAATGTATACATACTGTCGTAATGTACACGTACTGTCGTAATGTACACGTACTGTCATAATGTACACGTACTGTCGTAATGTATACATACTGTCGAAATGTACACGTACTGTCGTAATGTACACGTACTGTCGTAATGTACACGTACTGTCGTAATGTATACATACTGTCATAATGTACACGTACTGTCGTAATGTACACGTACTGTCGTAATATTCACGTACTGTCGTAATGTACACATACTATCGTAATGTACACGTACTGTCGTAATATACACGTACTGTCGTAATGTACACGTAATGTACACGTACTGTCGTAATGTACACGTAATGTCGTAATATACACGTACTGTCGTAATGTACACGTAATGTACACGTACTGTCGTAATATACACGTACTGTCGTAATGTACACGTACTGTCGTAATGTACACGTAATGTACACGTACTGTCGTAATGTACACGTACTGTCGTAATATACACGTACTGTCCTAATATACACGTAATGTACACGTACTGTCGTAATGTACACGTAATGTACACGTACTGTCGTAATGTACACGTACTATCGTAATGTACACGTACTATCGTAATGTACACGTACTGTACACGTACTGTCGTAATATACACGTACTGTACACGTACTGTCGTAATATACACGTACTGTCGTAATGTACACATACTGTCGAAATGTACACGTACTGTCTTAATGTACACGTAATGTACACGTACTGTCGTAATGTACATGTAATGTACACGTACTGTCGTAATGTACTGGTAATGTACACGTAGTGTCGTAATGTACAATACGTACTGTCGTAATGTACACATACTGTCGAAATGTAAACGTAATGTACACGTACTGTGGTAATATACACGTAATGTCGTAATATACACGTACTGTACACGTACTGTCGTAATATACATGTACTGTCGTAATGTAAACATACTGTCGTAATGTACACGTACTGTCGTAATGTACACGTACTGTCGTAATGTACACGTACTGTCGTAATGTACAGATACTGTCGTAATGTATAGATAATGTCGTAATGTACACGTAATGTACACGTACTGTCGTAATGTACTTGTAATGTACACGTACTGTCGTAATGTACAATACGTACTGTCGTAATGTACACATACTGTCGAAATGTACACGTACTGTCGTAATATACACGTACTGTCTTAATGTACACGTACTGTCTTAATGTACACGTACTGTCATAATGTACACGTACTGTCTCAATGTACACGTACTGTCGTAATGTACATGTACTGTCGTAATGTACACGTAATGTCGTAATGTACACGTACTGTCGTAATGTACACGTACTGTCGCAATGTACACGTACTGTCGTAATGTACACGTACTGTCGAATGTACCGTACTGTCGTAATGTACACGTACTGTCGTAATGTACACGTAATGTGCAGGTACTGTCGTAATGTACACGTAATGTCGTAATGTACACGTACTGTCGCAATGTACATGTAATGTATACATACTGTCGTAATGTACACGTAATGTATACATAATGTCGTAATGTACACGTAATGTATACATACTGTTGCAATGTACACATACTTTTGCAATGTACACGTACTGTCGTAATGTATACATACTGTCATAATGTACACGTACTGTCGTAATGTACACGTACTGTCGTAATGTACACGTACTGTCGTAATGTACACACACTGTCGTAATATACACGTACTGTCGTAATGTACACGTACTGTCGTAATGTATACATACTGTCGTAATGTACACGTACTGTCGTAATGTACACGTACTGTCGTAATATACACGTACTGTCGTAATGTATACATACTGTCGAAATGTACACGTACTGTCGTAATGTACACGTACTGTCGTAATGTACACGTACTGTCGTAATGTATACATACTGTCATAATGTACACGTACTGTCGTAATGTACACGTACTGTCGTAATATTCACGTACTGTCGTAATGTACACACACTGTCGTAATATACACGTACTGTCGTAATGTACACGTACTGTCGTAATGTATACATACTGTCGTAATGTACACGTACTGTCGTAATGTACACGTACTGTCGTAATATACACGTACTGTCGTAATGTATACATACTGTCGAAATGTACACGTACTGTCGTAATGTACACGTACTGTCGTAATGTACACGTACTGTCGTAATGTACACATACTGTCGTAATGTACACGTACTGTCGTAATGTACACGTACTGTCGTAATATACACGTACTGTCGTAATGTACACATACTGTCGTAATGTACACGTACTGTCGTAATGTACACGTACTGTCGTAATGTACACGTACTGTCGTAATATACACGTACTGTCGTAATGTACACGTAATGTACACGTACTGTCGTAATATACACGTACTGTCGTAATGTACACGTACTGTCGTAATGTACACGTAATGTACACGTACTGTCGTAATGTACACGTACTGTCGTAATATACACGTACTGTCGTAATATACACGTAATGTACACGTACTGTCGTAATGTACACGTATGTACACGTACTGTCGTAATGTACACGTACTGTCGTAATGTACACGTACTGTCGTAATGTACACGTACTGTCGTAATGTCGTAATGTACACGTAATGTACACGTACTGTCGTAATATACACGTACTGTCGTAATGTACACATACTGTCGTAATGTACACGTACTGTCAATGTACACGTATGTACACTACTGTCGTAATGATACTGGTAATGTACACGTACTGCGTAATGTACACGTACTGTCGTAATGTACACATACTGTCACGTAATGTACACGTACTGTCGTAATGTACACGTAATGTACACAGACTGTCGTAATAACACATACTGTCGTAATGTACTCGTAATGTACACATACTGTCGTAATGTACACATACTGTCGTAATGTACACGTACTGTCGTAATGTACACGTAATGTACACATACTGTCGTAATGTACACATACTGTCGTAATATACACGTACTGTCGTAATGTACACGTACTGTCGTAATGTACACGTACTGTCGTAATGTATACATACTGTCGTAATGTACACGTACTGTCGTAATGTACACGTACTGTCGTAATGTATACATACTGTCGTAATGTACACGTACTTCGTAATGTACACGTACTGTCGTAATGTACACATACTGTCGTAATGTACACGTAATGTACACGTACTGTCGTAATGTACATGTAATGTACACGTACTGTCGTAATGTACTTGTAATGTACACGTACTGTCGTAATGTACAACGTACTGTCGTAATGTACACATACTGTCGTAATGTACACGTACTGTCGTAATGTACACGTACTGTCGTAATGTACACGTACTGTCGTAATGTACACGTACTGTCGTAATGTACACGTACTGTCGTAATGTACAGATACTGTCGTAATGTACACGTACTGTCGTAATGTACACATACTGTCGTAATGTACAGATACTGTCGTAATGTACACGTAATGTACAGATACTGTCGTAATGTACACGTAATGTACACATACTGTCGTAATGTACACATACTGTCGTAATGTACAGATACTGTCGTAATGTACACGTAATGTACAGATACTCTCGTAATGTACACGTAATGTACACATACTGTCGTAATGTACACGTAATGTACAGATACTGTCGTAATGTACACGTAATGTACAGATACTGTCGTAATGTACACGTAATGTACAGATAATGTTGCAATGTATACATACTGTCGTAATGTACACGTACTGTCTTAAATGCACACATACTGTCGTAATATACACATACTGTCGTAATTTACACGTAATGTACACATACTGTCGTAATGTACACGTACTGTCGTAATGTACACGTAATGTACACATACTGTCGTAATGTACATATACTGTCGTAATGTACACGTAATGTACACAGACTGTCGTAATATACACATACTGTCGTAATGTACACGTAATGTACACATACTGTCGTAATGTACACATACTGTCGTAATGTACACGTACTGTCGTAATGTACACATACTGTCGTAATGTACACATACTGTCGTAATATACACATACTGTCGTAATGTACACGTAATGTACACATACTGTCGTAATGTACACATACTGTCGTAATGTACACGTACTGTCGTAATGTATACATACTGTCGTAATGTACACATACTGTCGTAATGTACACATACTGTCGTAATATACACGTACTGTCGTAATGTACACATACTGTCGTAATGTACACGTACTGTCGTAATGTACACGTACTGTCGTAATGTACACGTACTGTCGTAATATACACATACTGTATACATACTGTCGTAATGTACACATACTGTCGTAATGTACACATACAGTCGTAATATACACGTAATTTACACATACTGTCGTAATGTACACATACTGTCGTAATGTACACATACTGTCGTAATATACACGTACTGTCGTAATGTACACGTAATGTCGTAATGTACACGTACTGTCGTAATGTACATATACTGTCGTAATGTACACGTAATATACACATACTGTCGTAATGTACACATACTGTCGTAATATACACATACTGTCGTAATGTACACATACTGTCGTAATGTACACATACTGTCGTAATGTACACATACTGTCGTAATGTACACGTAATGTACACGTGTCGTACTGTGTACGTACTGTCGTAATGTACACATACTGTCGTAATATACACATACTGTCGTAATGTACACATACTGTCGTAATGTACACATACTGTCGTAATATACACATACTGTCGTAATATACACATACTGTCGTAATGTACACATACTGTCGTAATGTACACGTAATGTACACATACTGTCGTAATGTACACGTAATGTATACATACTGTCGTAATGTACACGTAATGTACACATACTGTCGTAATGTACACGTAATGTACACATACTGTCGTAATGTACACGTAATGTACACATACTGTCGTAATGTGCACGTAATGTACACATACTGTCGTAATGTACACATACTGTCGTAATGTACACATACTGTCGTAATATACACGTACTGTCGTAATGTACACATACTGTCGTAATGTACACGTACTGTCGTAATGTACACGTACTGTCGTAATGTACACGTACTGTTGTAATGTACACGTACTGTCGTAATATACACATACTGTATACATACTGTCGTAATGTACACATACTGTCGTAATGTACACATACAGTCGTAATATACACGTAATTTACACATACTGTCGTAATGTACACATACTGTCGTAATGTACACATACTGTCGTAATATACACGTACTGTCGTAATGTACACGTAATGTCGTAATGTACACGTAATGTCGTAATGTACACGTACTGTCGTAATGTACACGTACTGTCGCAATGTACACGTACTGTCGTAATGTACACGTACTGTCGCAATGTGCACGTACTGTCGTAATGTACACGTACTGTCGTAATGTACACGTAATGTGCACGTACTGTGGTAATGTACACGTAATGTCGTAATGTACACGTACTGTCGCAATGTACATGTAATGTATACATACTGTCGTAATGTACACGTAATGTATACATACTGTCGTAATGTACACGTAATGTATACATACTGTTGCAATGTACACATACTTTTGCAATGTACACATACTGTCGTAATGTACAGATACTGTCGTAATGTACAGATACTTTCGTAATGTACACATACTGTCGTAATGTACACGTAATGTACACAGACTGTCGTAATATACACATACTGTCGTAATGTACAGATACTGTCGTAATGTACAGATACTGTCGTTATGTACACATACTGTCGTAATGTACACATACTGTCGTAATGTACAGATACTGTCGTAATGTACAGATACTGTCGTAATATACACGTACTGTCGTAATGTACACATACTGTCGTAATGTACACGTACTGTCGTAATGTACACGTACTGTCGTAATGTACACGTACTGTCGTAATATACACATAATGTATACATACTGTCGTAATGTACACATACTGTCGTAATGTACACATACAGTCGTAATATACACGTAATGTACACATACTGTCGTAATGTACACATACTGTCGTAATGTACACATACTGTCGTAATATACACGTACTGTCGCAATGTACACATACTGTCGTAATGTACACGTAATGTCGTAATGTACACGTACTGTCGTAATGTACACGTACTGTCGTAATGTACACGTAATATACACATACTGTCGTAATGTACACATACTGTCGTAATATACACATACTGTCGTAATGTACACATACTGTCGTAATGTACACATACTGTCGTAATGTACAGATACTGTCGTAATGTACACGTACTGTCGTAATGTACACATACTGTCGTAATGTACACATACTGTCGTAATGTACAGATACTGTCGTAATGTACACGTACTGTCGTAATGTACACATACTGTCGTAATGTACAGATACTGTCGTAATGTACACGTAATGTACAGATACTGTCGTAATGTACACGTAATGTACACATACTGTCGTAATGTACACATACTGTCGTAATGTACAGATACTGTCGTAATGTACACGTAATGTACAGATACTCTCGTAATGTACACGTAATGTACACATACTGTCGTAATGTACACGTAATGTACAGATACTGTCGTAATGTACACGTAATGTACAGATACTATCGTAATGTACACGTAATGTACAGATAATGTTGCAATGTATACATACTGTCGTAATGTACACGTACTGTCTTAAATGCACACATACTGTCGTAATATACACATACTGTCGTAATTTACACGTAATGTACACATACTGTCGTAATGTACACGTACTGTCGTAATGTACACGTAATGTACACATACTGTCGTAATGTACATATACTGTCGTAATGTACACGTAATGTACACAGACTGTCGTAATATACACATACTGTCGTAATGTACACGTAATGTACACATACTGTCGTAATGTACACATACTGTCGTAATGTACACGTACTGTCGTAATGTACACATACTGTCGTAATATACACATACTGTCGTAATATACACATACTGTCGTAATGTACACGTAATGTACACATACTGTCGTAATGTACACATACTGTCGTAATGTACACGTACTGTCGTAATGTATACATACTGTCGTAATGTACACATACTGTCGTAATGTACACATACTGTCGTAATATACACGTACTGTCGTAATGTACACATACTGTCGTAATGTACACGTACTGTCGTAATGTACACGTACTGTCGTAATGTACACGTACTGTTGTAATGTACACGTACTGTCGTAATATACACATACTGTATACATACTGTCGTAATGTACACATACTGTCGTAATGTACACATACAGTCGTAATATACACGTAATTTACACATACTGTCGTAATGTACACATACTGTCGTAATGTACACATACTGTCGTAATATACACGTACTGTCGTAATGTACACGTAATGTCGTAATGTACACGTACTGTCGTAATGTACATATACTGTCGTAATGTACACGTAATATACACATACTGTCGTAATGTACACATACTGTCGTAATATACACATACTGTCGTAATGTACACATACTGTCGTAATGTACACATACTGTCGTAATGTACACATACTGTCGTAATGTACACGTAATGTACACGTGTCGTACTGTGTACGTACTGTCGTAATGTACACATACTGTCGTAATATACACATACTGTCGTAATGTACACATACTGTCGTAATATACACATACTGTCGTAATATACACATACTGTCGTAATGTACACATACTGTCGTAATGTACACGTAATGTACACATACTGTCGTAATGTACACGTAATGTATACATACTGTCGTAATGTACACGTAATATACACATACTGTCGTAATGTACACGTAATGTACACATACTGTCGTAATGTACACGTAATGTACACATACTGTCGTAATGTACACGTAATGTACACATACTGTCGTAATGTACACGTAATATACACATACTGTCGTAATGTACACGTAATGTACACATACTGTCGTAATGTACACGTAATGTATACATACTGTCGTAATGTACACGTAATGATACATACTGTCGTAATGTACACGTAATATACACATACTGTCGTAATGTACACGTAATGTACACATACTGTCGTAATGTACACGTAATGTATACATACTGTCGTAATGTACACGTAATGTATACATACTGTCGTAATGTACACGTAATATACACATACTGTCGTAATGTACACGTAATGTACACATACTGTCGTAATGTACACGTAATGTATACATACTGTCGTAATGTACACGTAATGTACACATACTGTCGTAATGTACACGTAATATACACCTAACAACGTCACCAATGACACATACTGTCGTAATGTACACGTAATATCACGTACAACAACAGTACAATGACGTAATGTACACGTAATGTCACGTAATATACACGTACAACAAAGTGACCAATGACACATACTGTCGTAATGTACACGTAATGTACACGTACACACTGACCAATGACAAATACTGTCGTAATATACACGTAATGTACACATACTGTCGTAATGTACACGTAATATACACGTACAACAACAGTCACCAATGACACATACTGTCGTAATGTACACGTAATGTACACATACTGTCGTAATGTACACGTAATGTACACATACTGTCGTAATGTACACGTAATGTACACATACTGTCGTAATGTGCACGTAATGTACACATACTGTCGTAATGTACACATACTGTCGTAATGTACACATACTGTCGTAATATACACGTACTGTCGTAATGTACACATACTGTCGTAATGTACACGTACTGTCGTAATGTACACGTACTGTCGTAATGTACACGTACTGTTGTAATGTACACGTACTGTCGTAATATACACATACTGTATACATACTGTCGTAATGTACACATACTATCGTAATGTACACATACAGTCGTAATATACACGTAATTTACACATACTGTCGTAATGTACACATACTGTCGTAATGTACACATACTGTCGTAATATACACGTACTGTCGTAATGTACACGTAATGTCGTAATGTACACGTACTGTCGTAATGTACACATACTGTCGTAATGTACACGTAATATACACATACTGTCGTAATGTACACATACTGTCGTAATATACACATACTGTCGTAATGTACACATACTGTCGTAATGTACACATACTGTCGTAATGTACACATACTGTCGTAATGTACACGTAATGTACACGTGTCGTACTGTGTACGTACTCTCGTAATGTACACATACTGTCGTAATATACACATACTGTCGTAATGTACACATACTGTCGTAATGTACACATACTGTCGTAATATACACATACTGTCGTAATATACACATACTGTCGTAATGTACACATACTGTCGTAATGTACACGTAATGTACACATACTGTCGTAATGTACACGTAATGTATACAGTCTGTCGTAATGTACACGTAATGTACACATACTGTCGTAATGTACACGTAATGTACACATACTGTCGTAATGTACACGTAATGTACACATACTGTCGTAATGTGCACGTAATGTACACATACTGTCGTAATGTACACATACTGTCGTAATGTACACATACTGTCGTAATATACACGTACTGTCGTAATGTACACATACTGTCGTAATGTACACGTACTGTCGTAATGTACACGTACTGTCGTAATGTACACGTACTGTTGTAATGTACACGTACTGTCGTAATATACACATACTGTATACATACTGTCGTAATGTACACATACTGTCGTAATGTACACATACAGTCGTAATATACACGTAATTTACACATACTGTCGTAATGTACACATACTGTCGTAATGTACACATACTGTCGTAATATACACGTACTGTCGTAATGTACACGTAATGTCGTAATGTACACGTACTGTCGTAATGTACATATACTGTCGTAATGTACACGTAATATACACATACTGTCGTAATGTACACATACTGTCGTAATATACACATACTGTCGTAATGTACACATACTGTCGTAATGTACACATACTGTCGTAATGTACACATACTGTCGTAATGTACGCGTAATGTACACGTGTCGTACTGTGTACGTACTGTCGTAATGTACACATACTGTCGTAATATACACATACTGTCGTAATGTACACATACTGTCGTAATGTACACATACTGTCGTAATATACACATACTGTCGTAATATACACATACTGTCGTAATGTACACATACTGTCGTAATGTACACGTAATGTACACATACTGTCGTAATGTACACGTAATGTATACATACTGTCGTAATGTACACGTACTGTACAAATACTGTCGTAATGTACACGTAATGTACACATACTGTCGTAATGTACACGTAATGTACACATACTGTCGTAATGTGCACGTAATGTACACATACTGTCGTAATGTACACATACTGTCGTAATGTACACGTAATGTACACATACTGTCGTAATGTACACGTAATGTACACATACTGTCGTAATGTACACGTAATGTACACATACTGTCGTAATGTACACGTAATGTACACATACTGTCGTAATGTACACGTAATATACACATACTGTCGTAATGTACACGTAATGTACACATACTGTCGTAATGTACACGTAATGTACACATACTGTCGTAATGTACACATACTGTCGTAATGTACACGTAATATACACATACTGTCGTAATGTACACGTAATGTACACATACTGTCGTAATGTACACATACTGTCGTAATGTACACGTAATGTACACATACTGTCGTAATATACACATACTGTCGTAATGTACACGTAATGTACACGTACTGTCGTAATGTACACGTAATGTACACATACTGTCGTAATGTACACGTAATATACACATACTGTCGTAATGTACACGTAATGTATACATACTGTCGTAATGTACACGTAATATACACATACTGTCGTAATGTACACGTAATGTACACATACTGTCGTAATGTACACGTAATGTATACATACTGTCGTAATGTACACGTAATGTATACATACTGTCGTAATGTACACGTAATATACACATACTGTCGTAATGTACACGTAATGTACACATACTGTCGTAATGTACACGTAATGTATACATACTGTCGTAATGTACACGTAATGTATACATACTGTCGTAATGTACACGTAATATACACATACTGTCGTAATGTACACGTAATGTACACATACTGTCGTAATGTACACGTAATGTATACATACCAACAACAGTGACCAATGACGTAATGTACACGTAATGTACACGTAATATACACGTACCAACAACAGTGACCAATGACACATACTGTCGTAATGTACACGTAATGTACACGTACAACAACAGTGACCAATGACAAATACTGTCGTAATATACATGTACACATACTGTCGTAATGTACACGTAATATACACGTACCAACAACAGTCACCAATGACACATACTGTCGTAATGTACACGTAATATACACGTACCAACAACAGTCACCAATGACACATACTGTCGTAATGTACACGTAATGTACACGTACCAACAACAGTCACCAATGACACATACTGTCGTAATGTACACGTAATATACACGTACCAACAACAGTCACCAATGACACATACTGTCGTAATGTACACGTAATATGCACGTACCAACAACAGTCACCAATGACACATACTGTCGTAATGTACACGTAATGTACACGTACCAACAACAGTGACCAATGACACATACTGTCGTAATGTACACGTAATGTACACGTACCAACAACAGTCACCAATGACACATACTGTCGTAATGTACACGTAATATACACGTACCAACAACAGTCACCAATGACACGTACTGTCGTAATGTACACGTAATATACACGTACCAACAACAGTGACCAATGACACGTACTGTCGTAATGTACACGTAATCTACACATACTGTCGTAATGTACACGTAATGTACACATACTGTCGTAATGTACACGTAATATACACGTACCAACAACAGTCACCAATGACACATACTGTCGTAATGTACACGTAATATACACGTACCAACAACAGTCACCAATGACACATACTGTCGTAATGTACACGTAATGTACACGTACCAACAACAGTGACCAATGACACATACTGTCGTAATGTACACGTAATGTACACGTACCAACAACAGTGACCAATGACAAATACTGTCGTAATATACACGTAATGTACACATACTGTCGTAATGTACACGTAATATACACGTACCAACAACAGTCACCAATGACACATACTGTCGTAATGTACACGTAATATACACGTACCAACAACAGTCACCAATGACACATACTGTCGTAATGTACACGTAATGTACACGTACCAACAACAGTCACCAATGACACATACTGTCGTAATGTACACGTAATATACACGTACCAACAACAGTCACCAATGACACATACTGTCGTAATGTACACGTAATATACACGTACCAACAACAGTCACCAATGACACATACTGTCGTAATGTACACGTAATGTACACGTACCAACAACAGTGACCAATGACACATACTGTCGTAATGTACACGTAATGTACACGTACCAACAACAGTCACCAATGACACATACTGTCGTAATGTACACGTAATATACACGTACCAACAACAGTCACCAATGACACGTACTGTCGTAATGTACACGTAATATACACGTACCAACAACAGTGACCAATGACACGTACTGTCGTAATGTACACGTAATGTACACATACTGTCGTAATGTACACGTAATGTACACATACTGTCGTAATGTACACGTAATATACACGTACCAACAACAGTCACCAATGACACATACTGTCGTAATGTACACGTAATATACACGTACCAACAACAGTCACCAATGACACATACTGTCGTAATGTACACGTAATGTACACGTACCAACAACAGTGACCAATGACACATACTGTCGTAATGTACACGTAATGTACACGTACCAACAACAGTGACCAATGACACATACTGTCGTAATGTACACGTAATATACACGTACCAACAACAGTCACCAATGACACGTACTGTCGTAATGTACACGTAATACACACGTACCAACAACAGTGACCAATGACACGTACTGTCGTAATGTACACGTAATGTACACATACTGTCGTAATGTACACGTAATGTACACATACTGTCGTAATGTACACGTAATATACACGTACCAACAACAGTCACCAATGACACATACTGTCGTAATGTACACGTAATATACACGTACCAACAACAGTCACCAATGACACATACTGTCGTAATGTACACGTAATGTACACGTACCAACAACAGTGACCAATGACACATACTGTCGTAATGTACACGTAATATACACGTACCAACAACAGTCACCAATGACACGTACTGTCGTAATGTACACGTAATACACACGTACCAACAACAGTGACCAATGACACGTACTGTCGTAATGTACACGTAATGTACACATACTGTCGTAATGTACACGTAATGTACACATACTGTCGTAATGTACACGTAATATACACGTACCAACAACAGTCACCAATGACACATACTGTCGTAATGTACACGTAATGTACACGTACCAACAACAGTGACCAATGACACATACTGTCGTAATGTACACGTAATATACACGTACCAACAACAGTCACCAATGACACGTACTGTCGTAATGTACACGTAATGTACACATACTGTCGTAATGTACACGTAATGTACACATACTGTCGTAATGTACACGTAATATACACGTACCAACAACAGTCACCAATGACACATACTGTCGTAATGTACATGTAATATACACGTACCAACAACAGTCACCAATGACACATACTGTCGTAATGTACACGTAATGTACACGTACCAACAACAGTCACCAATGACACATACTGTCGTAATGTACACGTAATATACACGTACCAACAACACTCACCAATGACACATACTGTCGTAATGTACACGTAATATACACGTACCAACAACAGTCACCAATGACACGTACTGTCGTAATGTACACGTAATATACACGTAATATACACGTACCAACAACAGTCACCAATGACTATATCAATGACTATATCAAACACCTGGCCAGGTATATTACTTAGACATTCAACATTAAACTTTTTATTTTATTTTACAACGATCGCGAGGCAAGTTCTAAAAACTTATATTAATCACTCTCTTTGGGGCGGATGAAAGCGTAAATGCGGTTATTCGTGTGGGAGAAAACCGGATTACCCTGAGAAAACCCACCTGTCCGATCTGGCGACCAACGTACCATCTGACAGACTTCCCGTTCCGAGGATCGAACCCGGGTTGCATTAGTGAGAAGCGAGCGGGCTAACAACTGCGCAGATCAGACAGCCAAACCGATGTACATATATATCAGTGCGACTGCCAACATCAGTGCTCAAATACTATAAAAAAACACGTCGTATACATTATTAATGCTTCCAACTTCAGTGATCAATGACTATATTAAACACGTGTACATGTATATCATTAAGACTTCCAATATCAGTGGTTAATAACTATGTAAAACAGGTATCCATATATAGTATTGAGACTTTCAACATCAGTGATCAATGACTATGCAAATCACGGGTGCATGTATATTATTGATACTTCTAATTTCGATGATGTATAACTATATAAAGGACATAGTTCATGTATATTAGTGACACGTCCGACGTCCGTGATCAATGAGTATATAAAATACGTCTACATCTATATTATTGAGACTTCCAACATCAGTAGTCACTTCCATTAGCGTGTTATGATCGCTGCGTGTGTTTTACGTTTATTTATCGTCGCTACCGGTTGCCCATATGAGCGACGCCTCCTGAAGAGATTAGTCATTTTATATTTTGGAGGATAGTGCATGATACAGACAGAAACCCATTCCAGAGTCTCGTCTGTCTGATTCCCCTCTGGTTCTTTTACGTGCACGGTGTAAATCACCGACAAGATACCTCGATCGCTGCTTGGTTTTGCGCCCTATTTATATTGTTTTCAGTCTGCGTGGCTTAATTAGCAGTGTAGGTGGTAGCCGTCATCCAATAAGTGGTTTTTTTCCCCTTAACATTAAGATAGGAGCTGTACACCGAGATTTCCCATTATATGTCCTTGATGACTTACACTACTCATTGACATAGGATGTGATTTTATTGATAGACTCATTATAAAACTTTATATACGAGGTAACACAATGACAATAGAAGATTGCCAAGTTGTATTGTATATGAGGTCTGATATGGGATATGCAAGGATAATCCAGCCAATGGTTATTCCAGCGATGACTCAGGTTAATATAGTGGTTACGGTGGCACGTGTAAATGCAACAGAACCTGTGTTGTTATAATCACTCAATAGCTTAGCAAATCAAAATATAGTAGGAGCCAAGTGCTCAGTGACAGTCAATAGAAGTAAAGCTGTAATGAGATTATGTAATCCCACTGATAAAGATGTCCGTTTAAGAGGAAATAAGGTTCTGGGAATTGTCTCATCAGTAAATGACATGGTATATTGTAAGTATTTTCATTGAGTGACAAAGAATCAGAAAGTGCTCTCGATTTAAACAATAGTTCGGATAGTCATTCAAATTCGACCTTAGTAACTCTGATTTACATGATTTTGGGAAGCAACAACTGTTGAAGTTATTACACGAGAACAGAGATATATTTTCACAAGGATCTCACGATTTGGGTAAAACTCATCTACAAACTCTAGTAATTGAAACAGGCAATGTTGAACCTGTTAGAAGTACTTATTATAAACAAACTCCAAAAATGCGAGAAATTACGGAGATTTATGTTAAATCAATGACAGACAGGGACATTATAGAAGAAAGTAATTATCCTTGACACAATCCTGTTGTTCTCGTAAAGAGGCCTGGTTCGGATGGTAGCAGTGCTGATGATTATCGTTTTGCAGCTGATTATAGGAAGCTCAATGATATCAGTACGGTTCAGTGCTATCCATTACCAAGATGCAAGCCCGTATCTATTCTCATTAACAGACAAACACAAATATCCTGACAATAACTCACCGGATTCTCTGATAGTGTTACAAAATCACTGTCCAGATTTCAAGGATATTTATAGATATTTGGATGAAACTATTTTACTGGAGGACAAAAGTACGGCTGATAGAGTACTAACTGAAAGCAATTTCTATGAAATGGTCGATGGTGTCTTAGTCCATTTCTGGTACCCTCGATATAAATGAAAACTTTAAAAGAGACAGGCAAAGAAATTGTCTTCCAAACTGCTTAGCCTTAAGAAGCTAAGAAATAAGGTCATCACAGAAAATCACGATCACAATGGTCACTTTGGAGAGAAAACAACAATTGGGTCAACTAAAGCTAAGTACTTTTGATATAGGTTAGCCAAGATGTATGTAGCTGTGTAAGGTCATGTGACAGGTGCCAACGAACAATACGCGATCCTCGATCACATCAAACTCCACTGAATACCTTCCAGTTGCCAATGTTTTCCAACGACTGCATGTTGATATCATTGGACCACTACATAAAACTTCTTATGGGAATAATCATATCTTGTGTTTGTGTAGATTCCTTATCCCGCTGGCCTCTTAAACACAATCAGCCAAAGAAATAGTTAGGCTATTGCATGATGAAATAAGTTGTCGCTATGGGGCACCATTTTTCATTGTTAATGATAGAAGACAACATGTTCTGTCCAACTTAGTCAATGATGTCTACGAAATATATAAGGTATCTCGGCATAAATCTGCCAGTTATAATCCATAGGCTAACAAGTATGTTGAAAGACAGAATGCCACCGTTATTCAGATTCTGAGAATATATAAAGATCAAAAGAACTGGGATATATTACTTCCGACTGCACTATTGGCAATGCTATCACATCCAAACACAGAAACTCCAGGTTATAGCGCATTTGAAATTTGGTAATCAAATGAGACTTCCTTTTGATTGTGAATTGATTCCTAGATAATATCTTGGTTTAGAAGCAAGCACACATGTTAAACACTGAATAGATAGGTTGCAGGTTATTCAATGGGCTGCAAAACAGAAAACTGGGTAGGAGTGAAGCTAGGCCATCATATTTCTTAGTAGGTAAGCATGTACTCATGACAGTTCATAAACATACGCAAGGCATTACACCAAAACTGGGAGATTAATGGAAAGGTCCATACCATATTAAAGGTAACGGACTGAGCACGGACACGTACAAGTTAGGAAACAATGAGCACAAACCTCTCAAATGTAGACCCTGATATTCATAGATATGAACTAGTTTAATATGGGTCGAATGCAAATCACTTGATAATACAGAAAATGGGTAAGTCAAACGAGGACACTGAACGTACCAAAGACGCATAGACAGATGCTGAACCACCGACAATTGATATTCAGAATAATGGTAACTACAGACTCAATCCAGAGCAAATGGGTTGTGCTAACAAGATTCTGAAACAAAGAGTGGTAAGAAGCAATTCTATATAGAATGGCAAAACTAAGGTGAGTCATCCTTATAGATAGACGTTGACGATTGTAACTGATGAACTTAAAAGACAGTTATACATCAAACACACCAGGAAAGCTAGAAGACGTAAGCGTCCTTATAGCTATTCAAAGAAAATAGATGTGTTTCATAACAGGTAGTATATACATTATTGTTTTGCTGTTCCGTACTTACAGATACCTATTCATGGCATGTCTTCTAGGTAGTTACCTAATTGTATTAGACCTTCAATGAATTGTAACGTAAGGACTTATGTATAAGTGGACAATTAAGACAAAGACTATTTGCTTCAATTGATAGAAGTATGTAGTCGATAACCATTACAAAACAATTAATAACTAGTTTCTTTAATATATGGTGGGCTGATCTCTGATATAAGAGAGTCATCCCTTGGGTTAAGTTCTCTATTAGTGTTGTGCCAGTATTGATTACACTGATACATCGCCAGACCCTGGATTGATTTGAAATGATATTACGGTTCCATCGATATTCGGTTCAATATTATATTTCCCACTAATATTAATTAATACAACATGTTTTTCTATAACTCATGCATGTTAGTCATGAGGTAGTTGGTCATGGTATTGTTATAATTGGATATCTTACTGTTAGATGGCCACCAACAGTGTATCCTTATACAGACTACACTCATTGTCTATTTCTAGTGGATTGTTGAGGTTTTGGATGTCCACGGTCTAAGTTCCGCATCGTACCTTCTAGTCCCACCGAGTTGCAGTGACTGAATTATGGTGTAATATTTAAACCTGTAGCTCATGTATCTCTATCAAAAGATACATGTGAGATCCAGTTACCAGAACAAATGAACTTGTTAGATATATCTGGGTGTAGTAAAAACGCCAAAACAAATTAGTAGCAGGGGTTTTGCTTGGACTACAGAAGCACCATCAAACTTACTCTGGGAAAAACTAAATCTCACATATGACCATTATATTTTGACAGTTTGTTTATTGTGTGGGTCCGCCTCCGTGGTCAAGTGGTTAAGGTCGCTGACTTGTATACCACTGTAACCTATCATCACTGATGGTCACGGGTTCGAGCCCCGCTCAAGCCGTGTCTCATTTATATGAACAAGTTGGCAGTTTCTTACGGAGGTTGGTGCACCCAAGTACTGGTTAACCGCTGGAGCCTGCCCAGGAAAGGTGTTGTTCAGTAAACTACCCGCCGGCGATATAGCCCGAAATGGTGCTGATGCAGGCGTAAAACCCGAAATATAACATAATTGTTTATTGTGTGTTTATGTATGCAAACGGTCCGGACGATCGATATCAATAATCATAGTAATTACAAATGGCAAGTCAAGTGTTCAAATTCCTTTGTAGTTTCTTAATATGTGTCCCAGCTACCGGATTGTTACGGTACCACATGACATATCCGTTATTTTTCAAGGTATGTGGTCACCAGCCCTTACATTTGAGTGGGACAATTTTGAGATTGTTCATAAACTGACAATATAACCTATTATGTATATTGTTATGCACAACACAATGAGCTTCTCATACCTCTTAGTAGCCAATGTCATGCCTAGCAAGACGTGCAAACAGCACCTAAATGGCTATATATAATCTAGCCGGAGAGTAACATTGTTATCACAAATACTGTTTTACTGTATGTAGCATGTATCTGTATGTATTATTTGTTTACATCAATACATCATTGCATATAACGTGATCACACGTATAACCTAGCTGATGCAACTATCATGTAATTACGGTTCACTTTATAGGACTAAAGTATTTTAAGGGGGAGGTAATGTTGTGCGCCAAAAAAAGAGAGATGATTTAAATTAAATACCAATTTTGTTATGAAATCAGTCCATGAAGGGTTTAAGAAGAAAATATATCAGACATTATAATATACAAGAAAAATGTTAAGGATTGCAAAGTATGTTGGTTGTTAGAACAACATATTGTCTATCATGCCATACATTATATTGTCTTCTTGGTGCTAGAATGCCGTATTGCTGTAAAAGCTTCTCAGTGTCAAATTGTCCACACCTCATTGTACCAGCGGTTTGACAATGCATTGCAGTCTTGAACAATCCCAGCTCACTAACATTTCAAACAAACATGTTTTCACAAGTATGGTACATACACAGTTTGAACACTGGTCAAAATTCTTAAATTGTCAATTAATTCTCATTGGATGAAATAACTTAGTACAACTAATAATGCCAATTTCTATTAGTCAAGGCAGATTTTGAGTAGAAATAATACTTTGTTAAAACGGTTCCATCCACTAGACGACACTCTCATGCTTGTAGTATTTTGGATAACATCTATGTGATAAATAAATGATATCGTTGTGGAACTGGTAACCATCTTTATTCTTTTATAGGTAAGACATTACTTTATTCTGTCTTCATTTTGTTATAAATGCGTTGTCTAGAAATTACTATTTGTTCTTAACATAATGTAATATACTGTACATACTTCGGCTGCAATGTATTAGAGTTTTGTATTGTAATTATATTGCAGTAATGGAAATGTTAAGAGTCACTATTACCGTATGCAAGAAATAATGTTAAAATGCTACAATGTATTTGTGTACTGCATTACATGATTCCTCTATATCTGGACATTGTTTCTTGCGGTACTCATACTTATAAGTGAGCTGCAATCTAATGTGTGTATATAACGTTAGACGGCAGTTATTAAAAATGATTAAGCTAATCGAAATGACTGTATGGCAGAAATAATTATTCAAATAATACAATCATTATATTTGTATATTTTAATAAGATTTCAATAAGACAGGTTATTTCGTGATTTACTTGACTTGAATGTAAATAATACAATACAAAATATGTTGCCGTTGATTCCTATATAACTAGTATTTCATTGGAATGTTCAGTATACATTGGTCAGTGATTTACTTCCGGCTATTCTAGCATCGTTATGTTCAAAATGACATACATTATTAGTATATATTTCAGTACACAGTACTACATATGTAATGTACATGTAATACTAGAGACTATTATGCTTTTTAGTATTTTGGAGAATATTCATTTGATAAATAAATGATATCGTTGTGTAGTTGGTAACCTCATTCTTTATTCTTTAATAGATAAATAACTATACAAAACACGTGTACATGTGTATGTATGAGACATTCAACATCAGTGATAAATAACTATACAAAACACGTGTACATGTGTATTTATGAGACATTCAACATCAGTGATAAATAACTATACAAAACACGTGTACATGTGTATTTATGAGACATTCAACATCAGTGATAAATAACTATACAAAACACGTGTACATGTGTATTTATGAGACATTCAACATCAGTGATCAATAACTATATAAAACACGTGTACATTCAACATCAGTGATCAATAACTATATAAAACACGTGTACATGTGTATTTATGAGACATTTAACATCAGTGATCAATAACTATACAAAACACGTGTACATGTGTATTTATGAGACATTCAACATCAGTGATAAATAACTATATAAAACACGTGTACATGTGTATTTATGAGACATTCAACATCAGTGATCAATAACTATATAAAACACGTGTACATGTGTATATATGAGACATTCAACATCAGTGATCAATAACTATACAAAACACGTGTACATGTGTATTTATGAGACATTCAACATCAGTGATCAATAACTATACAAAACACGTGTACATGTGTATTTATGAGACATTCAACATCAGTGATAAATAACTATATAAAACACGTGTACATGTGTATTTATGAGACATTCAACATCAGTGATAAATAACTATACAAAACACGTGTACATGTGTATTTATGAGACATTCAACATCAGTGATCAATAACTATACAAAACACGTGTACATGTGTATTTATGAGACATTCAACATCAGTGATAAATAACTATATAAAACACGTGTACATGTGTATTTATGAGACATTCAACATCAGTGATAAATAACTATACAAAACACGTGTACATGTGTATTTATGAGACATTCAACATCAGTGATAAATAACTATACAAAACACGTGTACATTCAAATCAGTGATCAATAACTATACAAAACACGTGTACATGTGTATTTATGAGACATTCAACATCAGTGATAAATAACTATACAAAACACGTGTACATGTGTATTTATGAGACATTCAACATCAGTGATAAATAACTATATAAAACACGTGTACATGTGTATTTATGAGACATTCAACATCAGTGATAAATAACTATACAAAACACGTGTACATGTGTATTTATGAGACATTCAACATCAGTGATAAATAACTATACAAAACACGTGTACATGTGTATTTATGAGACATTCAACATCAGTGATACATAACTATACAAAACACGTGTACATGTGTATTTATGAGACATTCAACATCAGTGATAAATAACTATACAAAACACGTGTACATGTGTATTTATGAGACATTCAACATCAGTGATCAATAACTATACAAAACACGTGTACATGTGTATTTATGAGACATTCAACATCAGTGATAAATAACTATACAAAACACGTGTACATGTGTATTTATGAGACATTCAACATCAGTGATAAATAACTATATAAAACACGTGTACATGTGTATTTATGAGACATTCAACATCAGTGATAAATAACTATACAAAACACGTGTACATTCAATCAGTGATCAATAACTATACAAAACACGTGTACATGTGTATTTATGAGACATTCAACATCAGTGATAAATAACTATACAAAACACGTGTACATGTGTATTTATGAGACATTCAACATCAGTGATAAATAACTATATAAAACACGTGTACATGTGTATTTATGAGACATTCAACATCAGTGATAAATAACTATACAAAACACGTGTACATGTGTATTTATGAGACATTCAACATCAGTGATAAATAACTATATAAAACACGTGTACATGTGTATTTATGAGACATTCAACATCAGTGATAAATAACTATACAAAACACGTGTACATGTGTATTTATGAGACATTCAACATCAGTGATCAATAACTATATAAAACACGTGTACATGTGTATTTATGAGACATTCAACATCAGTGATAAATAACTATATAAAACACGTGTACATGTGTATTTATGAGACATTCAACATCAGTGATAAATAACTATACAAAACACGTGTACATGTGTATTTATGAGACATTCAACATCAGTGATAAATAACTATATAAAACACGTGTACATGTGTATTTATGAGACATTCAACATCAGTGATCAATAACTATACAAAACACGTGTACATGTGTATGTATGAGACATTCAACATCAGTGATACATAACTATATAAAACACGTGTACATGCGTATTTATGAGACATTCAACATCAGTGATCAATAACTATACAAAACACGTGTACATGTGTATTTATGAGACATTCAACATCAGTGATCAATAACTATACAAAACACGTGTACATGTGTATTTATGAGACATTCAACATCAGTGATCAATAACTATACAAAACACGTGTACATGTGTATTTATGAGACATTCAACATCAGTGATCAATAACTATACAAAACACGTGTACATGTGTATTTATGAGACATTCAACATCAGTGATAAATAACTATACAAAACACGTGTACATGTGTATTTATGAGACATTCAACATCAGTGATAAATAACTATATAAAACACGTGTACATGTGTATTTATGAGACATTCAACATCAGTGATAAATAACTATACAAAACACGTGTACATTCAACATCAGTGATCAATAACTATACAAAACACGTGTACATGTGTATGTATGAGACATTCAACATCAGTGATCAATAACTATACAAAACACGTGTACATGTGTATTTATGAGACATTCAACATCAGTGATAAATAACTATACAAAACACGTGTACATGTGTATTTATGAGACATTCAACATCAGTGATCAATAACTATAAAAACACGTGTACATTCAACATCAGTGATCAATAACTATATAAAACACGTGTACATGTGTATTTATGAGACATTCAACATCAGTGATCAATAACTATACAAAACACGTGTACATGTGTATTTATGAGACATTCAACATCAGTGATAAATAACTATATAAAACACGTGTACATGTGTATTTATGAGACATTCAACATCAGTGATAAATAACTATATAAAACACGTGTACATGTGTATTTATGAGACATTCAACATCAGTGATAAATAACTATACAAAACACGTGTACATGTGTATTTATGAGACATTCAACATCAGTGATCAATAACTATACAAAACACGTGTACATGTGTATTTATGAGACATTCAACATCAGTGATAAATAACTATACAAAACACGTGTACATGTGTATTTATGAGACATTCAACATCAGTGATCAATAACTATACAAAACACGTGTACATGTGTATTTATGAGACATTCAACATCAGTGATAAATAACTATACAAAACACGTGTACATGTGTATTTATGAGACATTCAACATCAGTGATCAATAACTATACAAAACACGTGTACATGTGTATTTATGAGACATTCAACATCAGTGATCAATAACTATACAAAACACGTGTACATGTGTATTTATGAGACATTCAACATCAGTGATAAATAACTATACAAAACACGTGTACATGTGTATTTATGAGACATTCAACATCAGTGATAAATAACTATATAAAACACGTGTACATGTGTATTTATGAGACATTCAACATCAGTGATAAATAACTATACAAAACACGTGTACATGTGTATTTATGAGACATTCAACATCAGTGATAAATAACTATACAAAACACGTGTACATGTGTATTTATGAGACATTCAACATCAGTGATAAATAACTATATAAAACACGTGTACATGTGTATTTATGAGACATTCAACATCAGTGATCAATAACTATACAAAACACGTGTACATGTGTATTTATGAGACATTCAACATCAGTGATCAATAACTATACAAAACACGTGTACATGTGTATTTATGAGACATTCAACATCAGTGATAAATAACTATACAAAACACGTGTACATGTGTATTTATGAGACATTCAACATCAGTGATAAATAACTATACAAAACACGTGTACATGTGTATTTATGAGACATTCAACATCAGTGATAAATAACTATACAAAACACGTGTACATGTGTATTTATGAGACATTCAACATCAGTGATAAATAACTATATAAAACACGTGTACATGCGTATTTATGAGACATTCAACATCAGTGATCAATAACTATACAAAACACGTGTACATGTGTATTTATGAGACATTCAACATCAGTGATAAATAACTATACAAAACACGTGTATCAGTGATCAATAACTATACAAAACACGTGTACATGTGTATGTATGAGACATTCAACATCAGTGATCAATAACTATACAAAACACGTGTACATGTGTATTTATGAGACATTCAACATCAGTGATCAATAACTATACAAAACACGTGTACATGTGTATTTATGAGACATTCAACATCAGTGATCAATAACTATACAAAACACGTGTACATGTGTATTTATGAGACATTCAACATCAGTGATAAATAACTATACAAAACACGTGTACATGTGTATTTATGAGACATTCAACATCAGTGATAAATAACTATATAAAACACGTGTACATGTGTATTTATGAGACATTCAACATCAGTGATAAATAACTATACAAAACACGTGTACATGTGTATTTATGAGACATTCAACATCAGTGATAAATAACTATACAAAACACGTGTACATGTGTATTTATGAGACATTCAACATCAGTGATAAATAACTATATAAAACACGTGTACATGTGTATTTATGAGACATTCAACATCAGTGATAAATAACTATACAAAACACATGTACATGTGTATTTATGAGACATTCAACATCAGTGATAAATAACTATATAAAACACGTGTACATGTGTATTTATGAGACATTCAACATCAGTGATAAATAACTATACAAAACACGTGTACATGTGTATTTATGAGACATTCAACATCAGTGATAAATAACTATATAAAACACGTGTACATGTGTATTTATGAGACATTCAACATCAGTGATAAATAACTATATAAAACACGTGTACATGTGTATTTATGAGACATTCAACATCAGTG
>JABXNX010001165.1:0-13498 GCA_014843695.1 Archivesica marissinica | reverse complement strand
GTTATCCCTATCAAATATTACAGTTATCCCTGTGAAATATTAGTTATCCCTGTGAAATATTACAGTTATCCCTGTGAAATATTACAGTTATCCCTGTGAAATATTATAGTTATCCCTGTGAAATATTATAGTTATCCCTGTGAAATATTACAGTTATCCCTGTGAAATATTAAGTTATCCCTGTGAAATATTACAGTTATCCCTGTGAAATATTACAGTTATCCTTGTGAAATATTATAGTTATCCCTGTGAAATATTACAGTTATCCCTGTGAAATATTACAAATATTACAGTTATCCCTGTGAAATATTACAGTTATCCCTGTGAAATATTACAGTTTAACCCATTTGATTCTGGATACCGTTCAAACAGTATTTGCAAAGAACATAGAGCCAGATCAGCTGCCACGAAACGTACCGACTGATCAAGCTCTATGCTGTTTGCTATTCAGATGATCTTGCTAAGACACATGACTATGTAGCAAACAACATAGATCCTGATCAGCATGCAGTGTCATGCTGCGGCTATGCATGGTATGCAAGGGAACAGTTCATTGTATGCAAGGGAACAGTTCATTGTATACAAGGGAACAGTTCATGGTATTCAAGGGAACAGTTCATTGTATACATGGGAACAGTTCATTGTATGCAAGGGAACAGTTCATTGTATACATGGGAACAGTTCATGGTATTCAAGGGAACAGTTCATTGTATACATGGGAACAGTTCATTGTATGCAAGGGAACAGTTCATAGTATGCAAGGGAACAGTTTATGGTATGCAAGGGAACAATTCATTGTATGCAAGGGAGAAGTTTATTGTATACAATAAACTGTTCCCTTGTATACCATAGGGAACAGTTCATGGTATACAGTTCATTGTATACAAGGGAGAAGTTTATGGTATGCAAGGGAACAGTTCATGGTATGCAAGGGAACAATTCATGGTATGCAAGGGAACAATTCATTGTATGCAAGGGAACAGTTCATGGTATACAAGGATACAGTTCATTGTATACAAGGGAGAAGTTTATTGTATACAAGGGAACAGTTTATTGTATACACGGGAACAGTTCATGGTATACAAGGGAACAGTTTATTGTATACAAGGGAACAGTTCATGGTATGCAAGGGAACAGTTTATTGTATACAAGGGAACAGTTCATTGTATACAAGGGAGAAGTTTATTGTATACAAGGGAACAGTTCATGGTATACAAGGATACAGTTCATTGTATACAAGGGAGAAGTTTATTGTATACAAGGTAACAGTTCATGGTATACAAGGATACAGTTCATTGTATACAAGGGAGAAGTTTATTGTATACAAGGGAACAGTTCATGGTATACAAGGATACAGTTCATTGTATACAAGGGAGAAGTTTATTGTATACAAGGGAACAGTTCATGGTATACAAGGATACAGTTCATTGTATACAAGGGAGAAGTTTATTGTATACAAGGGAACAGTTCATAGTATGCAAGGGAACAGTTCATGGTATGCAAGGGAACAGTTCATTGTATGCAAGGGAACAGTTCATAGTATGCAAGGGAACAGTTCATGGTATGCAAGGGAACAGGTCATTGTATACAAGGGAACACAGTTCATGGTATACAAAGGAACAGTTCTAGAAGGGAGAAGTTCATATTGGTTTAAACAGTATTTATTGTAAGACATATAACACATATAACATACAACAACATATATAATACATAATGCAAAGGATCATGTAGGAAGGTAACACTAGACGTTTATGTTATTGTTTGCTATGATGCGTGTCATAATCTGTCAATCCTATGAGAATAGATTATTCAATCTTCTCGCTGACTCTGAGCAAACACACGTTATCCCTTTAAATTTGTGATTATACCATTAGTGTGTACCTGTAATGAACACATTTTAACTTGTCACAGTATAAGTATACACCTTCAATTATCTTTTAATCGATTGTTTGCATAAACACGGTGGTACGTCTACTCATGTAAATTATCCAAATGAATGTCGTACTGTGGTGAGAAACTGACACTTGACATGTGTGAAATACTGCATATTTACATTGAATGGACCTGAAAAGTAATTCGATTTTAGCACAAATTTGTACTTAACAAAATTTGACAGTCCAAAATATATTCAAAATGAATGTATTTGAAATGGAACTTTGACCTGACTGACATAACCGACTTCGAGATATCGGAAATAGACTGTATTA
The DNA here is from genome assembly GCA_014843695.1 of Archivesica marissinica. Taxonomy (NCBI): domain Eukaryota; kingdom Metazoa; phylum Mollusca; class Bivalvia; order Venerida; family Vesicomyidae; genus Archivesica; species Archivesica marissinica. The sequence goes on along the minus strand of JABXNX010001165.1, from coordinate 11,291 downwards.
CAATAACGGTGTTCAACAAACAAATCCCATAACCTAACTTTGTTATATAGGTTGTCGCCAAACCAAAGGGGATACACGCTGCGTCCGACAAGCCGCGACCCAGCTACAAGCTGTCCAAGCTACCACCCAGGTTTGCCAAACAGCGTGAGCAGCTGCGTGGGGAGAAGGGCAAGATTGCGCCGGGACCGCCTGGACTGGAGGAAGGTATGCAGGTGACCACGTTTATGCCCAAGATTGAGAACTGGGACAACGAACTTGCCAATAATATCCCGCCGTTAATGTCCAGGGTCATCAACACGGAGGTCAAGCAGGAACTAGACCTGTCCAAAGGTAAGTAGCTTCTTTGCAACATAAGTAGTCAACATCATCAATGTAAGCCCTAAAGCACTACTGTAACATTATACAGTTACAATCTAGCACTAAAGTACTACTGTAACATTATACAGTTACAATCTAAGCCCTAAAGCACTACTGTAACATACATACAGTTACAATCTAAGCCCTAAAGCACTACTGTAACATACAGTTACAATCTAGCCCTAAAGCACTACTGTAACATACAGTTACAATCTAGCCCTAAAGCACTACTGTAACATTATACAGTTACAATCTAAGCCCTAATGCACTAAAATATTACTATTGACTAGTAAAATTTGTGTCGTATATACATCTGCCACAAGATAACTGCGTTTACTTCTAAACAATGCTCTAAAAGTTGTCCATAGACTTTTGGCCGAGTCGCAGGTTCAATCCCCCGTCTGACCCTAATAAAATTAACAGTCTTTCAGATGGGACGTTAAACCGAGGTCTCGTGTCGGTGCTTTACACCGTGCACGTAAAAGAACCAGAGGAGACTTTGGAATGGGTCTCTGTCTGTATCATTGCACTATCCTCCAAAAATCTCAAATGACTGATCTCTTCAGGAGGCGTCGACGCGCTCATATGGGCAACCGGTAGCGACGATAAATAAACGTAAACCACACAAAATTGGCCGAGTCGCAAACAAAATGTAAAGAGAAAAAACGCATTTTTATTATTGTATCATTTTTCCCCCCACTCATTTGTTGATCATGATTTCTGTTGAGAGATTTTAATGAACAGATAACGCCTTCACTTTACATTAGTTCTCTCTCGATGTTCATAATTTCATATAAATAGTGATTTTAATGTTTGCGTTGCTATTGCAGGCATGATGGGTGGCTACTCCCCTGTCGTTGGTCAAACCAACCTTCAGAGCCTTACCCAAATGGCCCAGCAGCAGTCCCAAGTTGGCCAGTCACAGACATCTCTGACCCCAGCTCCGGTACCCAGCGTCAACGCCTGGAATAAACCCATCAACTTCGCTGCAGTCACTGGCATGCAAGTACAGGTATGTATTATTAGTAATCACTAAATTATTACAGGGCCTGCCTCCGTGGTCGAGTGGTTACGGTCGCTGACTTGTATACCACTGTAACCTATCCTCGCTGATGGTTATGGGTTCGAGCCACGCTCAGACTTTGCCTCATTTATATGAAAAAGTTGGCAGTTTCTTACGGAGGTTGGTGTACCAAGTGCTGGTTAACCACTGGAGCCTGCCCAGGAAAGGTGTCTTTAGGTAAACTGCCTGCCGGCAAAATAGCCAAAAATGGTGATGCGGCAGGCATAAAACCCGAACAAACTAGATTGAAGTTATGAACTTGAAACAAGCGTTTGCGATGATGTCATGTCGGAATCTGTCAATCCTATGATCTGTAATGATTCAAGCAGTTATTGACCCTGAGCAAACCTGTTCTTCTTGTATCTCTACTATGTATTGGGTGTCGAGTCAGTTGTAGAACAAACAGTAGATTGGATTATCCAATTGTAAGTACGGTCAGTGACTACAGTCGTAAGCATATATTGACAACACACAGTAAGTATATGATTAAATGCAGTGACAACACATGAAGTGATTACATAGTGTGTACCTAGTATGGATATCGTGATAGTGCAGTGATAGCGCGTTCGCTACATGTGTGAAAGACCCGTAGCTCGTGCCCAGCTGTAGCCGTTAAGATTTTGCCCATAGGCAAGGCTCTTATGGTCCACATTGCCCTTTTCTCTCTCATGGCGGTGGATTCCATCAAGAATGTGGTTAAACCAATAGTGCAAGAACTTGTTTCGCAAACGAGCTGAAAGACATTTGTATGTATACGGTAATGTGTATAGTATCTATCTCGATGTTTGATTGCAGGTTGGCCAGGAATCGAAGTTTGACAAGGGGGACCAGCATGACAGTGGTATAGATGTTAGTGATCATCCGAATAGTGGCGGCTCTTCTACTCGCAGTTCTCCCAGTACAGAGAATAAAATTGCTGTGCCCAAGCTAGAAAAGGTGGGATAATGAATTTAGATATACAGTGCTACAATTACCCCCCCCCCCCCCCCCCCACACACACACACACTATAAACATGTTACTGGCAGTTCTGCAAGGACAGAGAATAACTGAGAATGTGCTTAAACTAGAAAAGATGGACTGAGCCATTTAAATATATCTTGTCTTAATATATGAATTGATAAACATGTTTGCAATGATGTCTGTCAGAATCTGTCAATCCTATGATGTTACATGATTCAAACACTCGTTGACCCTGAGCAAACCTGTCCACTTTATCTTGTTCGAAAGAAAAGGTGGGATAATGGATTTAGATATACAGTGTTAGCCCCTCTGGCCAAATAAAATCCCCCCCCCCCCCCCACACACACACACACACTATAAACGTGTCTACTGGCAGTTCTGCAAGGACAGAGAATAACTGAGAATGTGCTTAAAGCAGCATTACATCGTATGAAATAATAGATATTTGAAAAATTCAATTTTTACGTTGGGTAGCAATGCTGCTACACATTCTAACATTATACTTTATATGCTTGTGTTCATTTGGTAAACAGTGTTTTTTTGCAATAAAACAAACTTGAAACCGAAAGTAGGACTTTCAGAGTAGATTGGTCACGCACTTGTTTACAACCGGAACGCATCGTCCTCACTTGTTTACATTCAGAATGCATCGACCCCATTTGTCCCACATTGTCTTTTAATTAAATTACTTGATATGTTGATTCATACCTCTGTTAGCTAAGTCTTTTAGGGACATTTCTACATCCCCGCGAGGGGTTGACATTAGAGGAAGATAGATAGATTTCATGTTCAAAATATATACAGTGTTTTCTACATCCTCTGTTATTTCACGCATGCACGTTGTGCGTGTTTACATTTCGTGTGTTGACAAACAAATTCGCGTATACGACGGTTTAAATTTATTGGAATTTTATCGTTTCTGAGCAACTATTTCGATTTTTGTAAACACACACATTAGTATTTATATTTTACCCAAAACATCCTTTATTACGATGTAATGCTGCTTTAAATATATCTTGTCTTAATATATGAATTGATAAACATGTTTGCAATGATGTCTGTCAGAATCTGTCAATCCTATGATGTTACATGATTCAAACACTCGTTGACCCTGAGCAAACCTGTCCACTTTATCTTGTTCGAAAGAAAAGGTGGGATAATGGATTTAGATATACAGTGTTAGCCCCTCTGGTCAAATAAAATCCCCCCCACACACACCTTTAAACGTGTCTACTGGCAGTTCTGCAAGGACAGAGAATAACTGAGAATGTGCTTAAACTAGAAAAGATGGACAAAGCCATTTAAATATATCTTGTCTTAATATATGAATTGATAAACATGTTTGCAATGATGTCTGTCAGAATCTGTCAATCCTATGATGTTTCATGATTCAAACACTCGTTGACCCTGAGCAAACCTGTCCACTTTATCTTGTATGTGTGGTGTGAAATGGACGTGCGTCTCCGGAGTGATTACAGTCCAGTTATTTGTTGGCCAGTTGTTACAGTCCCGTAGCTGTGTTCCTAGCTGCAGTTGGTTAATCCAATCACCCGCCCCAGCGGCTGGGGGCAAAAGAAATTCACTGCTGCCTGGCTGGTGTGCAGGTTGGGTAAAACTCCCACGAAACCAGCCGACCGCGTTCCACCAAAAACATATTCTAAAATTTAAATTAAAATACATATCCTAAAACTAAATAAAGTCTTGAAAAATAAATATACCACAGAACTGAAATGTAAAACGCGTTAGAAAATATAAAAATATAACCATTAAAACTGAGAAATTAAATACAAAAAAAAAAACCTTCTAAGTTATTAAACTTATGTTTAAAATATCGTAATACTATACTGTTAGGATTTCAAACACACGAACAATAAAACTAAATGAACAAAACAAACGAACAAAACAAACTAGGTTTAACAAAAATATAAATAAATGATTTTAAATAAATTAAATCTCTTTAGGTAAATATTTTTCCCTTCCCAAACCCTGCATGTATGTCTTTTCTCTCTATCCTTGCTATATCATATATTAACAATGCTCATTTGTTTACCATTTGTGCCTGTGGGTAGCGCACGGGACGAAGATTGTAACATTCATCTGTATTTAATACCATTTGTGTTGTGTACGTTTCACATTTTCTATTCTCGTATCACTATGCACAATTTATACAAAATTGGGAACAAATTTTATCCCACTGTTTGATTATTTGAAATATTTTTCACACGGACTATCCACGTAACATCTTCCAAATAGTTCAGTACTCCAATGTATCATCTAACCGTACTCCAATGTATCATCTAACTAGTAGTATGTTTAGGCCTTCACCTAGCTTACGAAACATTTTGAAACAAATCGATTAACCCCTTGTCTGTAGGGATACAAGATATAGATCATTTTACGTCTGTGATGGTTGGGGTGAAATCCCCTGATAAAACAGACGCCACCAGTTTGCCGTAGGTGGCGACCCGTAAACCGGAAATAGGGATTCTGGTAGTTGAGGGGGCTCAGGGATCTCCAGCTCCTAACACACTACCTCGACCCTGGCTTCGGATAGACGTGGCGTCTGGGTTGGGCCCGGGCCTAGACAATCGGCTAGTCGTGCCTTGCTCTGGAATCGAAAAACTTATCTGCCTATCTTTCTTACTATATATGTATCGTCAGATACAAACCGTGTGTTGACTACCTTTTTTCCTTTCTTAAAGTAGATTCTTATGAGCGGCGGCTTAACGGGTTAATCGATGGATAAATAGGGGATCTGTGTGACTGTCCAGTTACTGGCAGGATCACAGTTTCCTCTACTATCAGTAGAGTATGACAGAAGAGTAGCATTAACGCTAGAGGTAGGAATACCACCTCTAAACTGCGTTCCCTGGTAGGACTCCGAGGCGGGTGGTGCCCTCTTCTGTTGAACATCAAAACAATAACCATGGCTTCCCAAAATTCCCTAAAACGACCACGACCATCAGACGATTCAGAAATACCACTTAAAGCGTATCCAAAATTCTTCATTATTGAATCAGAAATGCATGAAAAAAAATTGGCTCACTATCTCCATTTGTTATCGAAAAATCATTGGAAAGTTTAATTGGATCACCAAAATCTGTAAAAAAACTAAGAAACCAAACGTTACTTGTTGAAACTAAATCCAGATCACAAACTGAAAATATTTAAAAAATAAAACAAATATACGACATTGATGTTACTATAACGGAACACAGATCTCTAAACAGTTCCAAAGGTATAATCAAAGATCACATTTTAAAAGGAGTCTCGAACGAAGATATTGTTAAAAATTTAACTCCACAAGGCGTCACTCAAGCTAAAAGATTCATGTACAAAAAAGACGGCCAATTTTTTGAAACTAATACAATTTTATTAACCTTCAACAACACAGTTATTCCACCAAATCTGAAAATCTTTTATAGAATTATAAATGTCGAATTATATATACCAAATCCACTTCGATGTTTCAACTGCCAAAAATTTGGCCACCATGAAGACAACTGTAAAATTACAAAATACTCCATTTGTGAAAATTGTGGTATGGGTGAAAACGATCACCTTACCGCAAATTGCCCCAATCAATCAAAATGCGTAAACTGTAAAAAAGATCATATCTCAAAATCAAACAAATGCGAAACTTGGATAAAAGAAAAAGAAATCATGAAAATAAAGTGCTCACAAAATATCTCTTACTTCGAAGCAAGGAAAATTCAGGAAAATAAACCAGATATATCAGACTCTAAAATAGTTCAATCAGCAATAAATAAGCCAATAATGAAAAATGCATACACTCAAACTGAAATTATTACTGAAATTATTACCGAAAAATCCGAAGCCAAAAACAGTTCCAATGACAAAACAAAAACTCACTTATCTTCTCAATCCTCATCCCAATCAACATCTCGTAAATCCCGATCAACATCTGTTATTAAATCAAACTCATCACAGAGTAAAACGAACCAACAAAAAAAAACCAAATAAACCAAATGGACCTAGCAACCTGAAACAAAACTCAGATAGACCACCGAAGGGATCAGTGGATCCCATAAAACAATCGAATAAATTCTCTTCATTAGAACATGAAGACATGGAGCTGGTACCAGATCCACCTCCAAACACTAAAATGTAATCTTTTTATGTACCATTTTTTAATTTTCTCTCCGTAAATAATGGATAAGAATAATACAATAATACAATGGAACTGTCGGGGACTAAAAGCAAACTATAATGAGATTTTAATACTTATATCTCTGCTTTCACCAAATATCCTTTGTTTGCAAGAAACTTTCCTAAAATCGACTGACAATATATATTTTAAAGATTTTATCATGTTTAATTTTATAAATAATGATTGTCAAAAGGCATCTGGTGGATCATCCATTCTCATAAAAAGACTGTTCCACATAGTAAAATAGACTTGACTACAAATTTACAGGCCATTGCTGCCAAGGTTACACTTTCAAAAACATTTACAATTTGTTCCATTTATATACCTCCAAACTCGCCATTAAAACAAAATGATTTAGAGAATCTTGTTGAACAATTACCTCACCCTTTTATGTTAGTTTGAGATTTCAATGGACATAGTAAACTATGGGGATGTACAAATATCAATAATAAAGGAAAAATAATAGAAGACTTTATAACTGAAAATGATCTTTGTCTATTAAATGATAACAAATCGACATACCTTCATCCTGCCACAGGACATTTTTCTGCTTTAGATTTATGTATATGTCATCCAAACATTTTCTTAGATTTTTAATGGTCCGTACATGATGACCTACATGGAAGTGACCACTTCCCAATCGTAATCACAGAAATAAACAAATCAAAAGATGAATTTTACCCACAATGGAATCTACAAAAAGCTAATTGGGAAAAATTCCAAATTTTATGCAGAGAACATTTGATATTGGACAAGATTGGGAACGAGGATCAAATCACCTCGTTTTCGAATTCACTTTTAAAAATTTCAACGGAATGCATTCCGAAATCCTCTACATCTTCTAAAAGAATTAGACCATGGTTTAATGACTATTGTAAAAATGTTATAAATAAACGAAAGAATGCATTGCGTAAATTTAATAAAACTCCCACAAAAGCAAATCTCTTAAACACACAAATTACACGAGCAAAAGCTCGAAGAACTATAAAAATGCAAAACGCACTTCATGGCAAAAATATGTATCTACTATAAACTCTAATACATCAATGAAAAGGGTTTGGAATATGGTAGCAAAAATAAATGGCAAGAGGAAAAGCTCAAAAATTGTTCATCTAAATACATCTAATAATAGAACCCATTTAACAAAAAAGACATATCCAATGTTTTAGGTGAAAACTTTCAAAACAACTTTTCAACATCAAACTATAATGAGAAGTTTCAGAAATTTAAAACTGAGAAAGAGAAAGAAAAAATTGATTTTCATTCTAGAAATGAAGAAAAATATAATCTACCATTCAATATGTCAGAACTCGAAACTGCTCTACAAAGAACAAAAGAAACGGCCACAGGTCCTGATCAAATCCATTATCAAATTATAAAACATTTACCAAATAATGCAATGATAACTCTTTTAGATATTTTTAATATGACGTGGGAAAGTGAGAACTTTCCCAAAGAATGGAGTGAAGCCATAATCATTCCTATTCCCAAACCAGGAAAAGATCATACAAATCCCACAAATTATCGTCCCATCGCACTAACTAGTTGTCTATGTAAAACCATGGAGAGAATGATTAACGATAGACTTGTTTGGTTCTTGGAATCAAACAGTTTGATTACGAGTTACCAAACGGGTTTTCGGAAAAATAAATGTACAACTGATCATCTAGTAAGACTAGAAACTTATATTCGTAATGCCTTCATCAAAAAAGAACATTTGGTAGCAGTTTTTTTTCGATTTAGAAAAGGCATATGATACCACATGGAAATATGGTATTCTCAAAGATTTACACGATTTTGGTCTGAAAGGCCACTTGCCAAATTTTATTGCCAATTTTTTATCAATAGAAATTTTAAAGTAAGAATTGGCTCAACGCTCTCCGATACATACAAACAAGAGCAAGGGGTGCCTCAAGGTAGTATTTTATCCCCAACACTTTTTAATATTAAAATAAATAGCATTGTGAAATGTTTAAACGAAACAGATTGCTCCTTATATGTAGATGATTTTGTAATGTTCTACAAATCTAAAAATATGGAAACCATTGAACAAAAACTCCAACAATGTCTAAATAAACTTGAAGATTGGGCAAACAAAAATGGTTTCAAATTCTCTAAAATTAAAACTCAATGCGTACATTTCTGTCAATTGAGAGGATTACATCCAGATCCAAATTTAAAAATTTACGGTTCACAAATTCCTGTAGTAGAAGAAGTAAAATTCCTAGGACTTATATTTGACAAAAATTAACATTCATACCTCATATAAATTATCTACGGACGAAATGTCTAAAAGCTCTAAATATTTTGAAGGTGCTCTCCAATACAAATTGGGGAAGCGATTGTCCAGTTCTTATAAATCTATACAGATCACTTATCCTTTCCAAACTGGATTACGGATCCATTGTGTATGGATCGGCGAGAAAATCCTACTTGAAAAAGTTAGATACAATACATCATCAAGGTCTACGACTGGCTCTAGGAGCTTTTCGCACATCTCCCGTAGAAAGCTTATATGCTGAAACAAATGAACCCTCTTTATACATACGGAGAGAGAAACTCTCGTTACAATATACAACCAAACTAGCTGCAAATCCCAAAATCCTGCATTCAATTGCGTTTTCGAGCCTAAAAACAAAATAGTTTACGGAAACTCTCCATCCGCCATAAAACCACTAGGTCTCCGTATTAAACCATTATTAGTAGAAGCAAAAATAGATACAACAATTATACAAGAAAACAAGTTGTTAAATAAAGAACCGTGGACTTTGACTACCCCAAACATTATTTTAGATCTTCATTTGTATGAGAATAAGAAAAGTGAAACTAGTCCAGATATTTTTAAAACAAAATTTTTAGAAATAAAATCTAAATATAAAGATTATATCTCCATCTACACAGATGGCTCAAAAAGACTTGAAAAGGTTGCATGTGCAGCAGTTACCCATACTAAATCAAGTACTGTAAGATTACCTGATGACAGTTCAATTTTCTCTGCAGAAACACAAGCTATCGACCTAGCTCTTTCCCTTATAACTGTTAACGAAAACGACAAATTTATTATATTTTCCGACTCTTTGTCGGTTTTAACATCTCTCAAACAACCAAACCATTCCAACCCCCTAATTCAACAAATCTTTAAAAGATACATATCTATTAGCTCCTCAAAAACTGTTGTTTTTTGTTGGATTCCCAGTCATATAAACATACGAGGAAATGATGAAGCTGATTTTCTAGCAAAGTCTGCTTTAGACTTGCCAATAACAAACTCTAAAATACCGCATACGGATTTAAAATCCAATATTAGGAAATATGTCGATAGTAAATGTCAAATAAATTGGGACAAACAAGTTGGAAATAAGTTACATGAAATTAAACCCATATTTTCAAGTACATATCGTACAAAACTAAACCGAACAGAACAAGTTCGTTTGACTCGGTGTCGTATTGGACACACTTGGATTACACATTCTTATATTTTAAATGCAGAAGAACAACCCATATGTATTCCTTGTGATGAGATATTCACAGTGAAGCACTTTTTGCTCCACTGTGCCGACCTCATCTTTACAAGGAATGCATACTTTAATACAAATAGTATACAAGAATTATTCGATTCAGTACTGCCAAGTACACTATTAGGTTTTTTAAAAGAAACTCACCTTATAAATAGATTATAATGCAACTTATTGTGATTATCGAGTATATATATTATTTAAAATGTAACCTTTTAACATAGATCACGTTTTTTAAACAATTTTTATTTTTACAAATGTTTTCGACGCCACATGACCTTATTAGGTTGAGGCGTCGGTAAATAAGATATCGTCAAGATATCCATTAAATAAATAAATAAATAAATAATCCAATCACAGTAGTAATACATTTCATTTTCTAGCATTTCTATAAAAATCTAACAGTTTTGTTTTTTCATTGATCAATGTTAGTTCAAGATTGTACGGCTGTTTGTTAATTGCTTCGCCAATGGCAGCTTAGTTTGGGAGATTGTTGTCGATTGGTCAATAACTGCTTAATTTGTGAGGTTGTTTTTCGATTGGTCAATGATGGCTTGGTATGGGATGTTGTTTGATTGGTCAATGACGGCTTGGTTAATGGGATGTTGTTTGATTGGTCAATGATGGCTTGGTATGGGATGTTGTTTGATTGGTCAATGATGGCTTGGTTTGCGATGTTGTTTGATGTGTCAATGATGGCTTGGTTTGTAATGGTTACTGTTGGCATACACTTTGTAATGGTTACTGTCGGCATACACTTTGTAATGGTTACTGTCTGTCGGCATACACTTTGTAATGGTTACTGTCTGTCGGCATACACTTTGTAATGGTTACTGTCTGTCGGCATACACTTTATAATGGTTACTGTCGGCATACACTTTGTAATGGTTACTGTCTGTCGGCATACACTTTGTAATGGTTACTGTCGGCATACACTTTGTAATGGTTACTGTCGGCATACACTTTGTAATGGTTACTGTCGGCATACACTTTGTAATGGTTACTGTCTGTCGGCATACACTTTGTAATGGTTACTGTCGGCATACACTTTGTAATGGTTACTGTCTGTCGGCATACACTTTGTAATGGTTACTGTCGGCATACATTTTGTAATGGTTACTGTTGGCATACACTTTGTAATGGTTACTGTCAGCATACAGTTTGTAATGGTTACTGTCGGCATACACTTTGTAATGGTTACTGTCTGTCGGCATACACTTTGTA
>JABXNX010001164.1:12500-13501 GCA_014843695.1 Archivesica marissinica | reverse complement strand
ACAACACAGAGAGAGAATGGACAACTCACAGGAGTACAACATATGGGAGTCAAGGTACACCATATATACAACACAGAGAGAGAATGGACAACTCCCAGGAGTACAACATATGGGAGTCAAGGTACACCATATATACAACACAGAGAGAGAATGGACAACTCACAGGAGTACAACATATGGGAGTCAAGGTACACCATATATACAACACAGAGAGAGAATGGACAACTCACAGGAGTACAACATATGGGAGTCAAGGTACACCATATATACAACACAGAGAGAGAATGGACAACTCACAGGAGTACAACATATGGGAGTCAAGGTGCACCATATATACAACACAGAGAGAGAATGGACAACTCACAGGAGTACAACATATGGGAGTCAAGGTGCACCATATATACAACACAGAGAGAGAATGGACAACTCACAGGAGTACAACATATGGGAGTCAAGGTACACCATATATACAACACAGAGAGAGAATGGACAACTCCCAGGAGTACAACATATGGGAGTCAAGGTACACCATATACACAACACAGAGAGAGAATGGACGTCACCCACTCACAGGAGTACAACATATGGGAGTCAAGGTACACCATATACACAACACAGAGAGAATGGACCTCACCCACTCCCAGGTGTACAACATATGGGAGTCAAGGTACACCATATACACAACACAGAGAGAATGGACAACTCCCAGGTGTACAACATATGGGAGTCAAGGTACACCATATACACAACACAGAGAGAATGGACAACTCCCAGGTGTACAACATATGGGAGTCAAGGTACACCATATACACAACACAGAGAGAATGGACAACTCCCAGGTGTACAACATATGGGAGTCAAGGTACATCAATTGTTTCCAGCTAGATACCATTTTTTGGTGTGCTGCTATTGATATAAATATTACGACGAACTGATCGCATTTCTCGCATTTCTCAAAATAAGCATAAAAACTCGACATGTAAACATACCAAATACTGTAT
>JABXNX010001164.1:0-7500 GCA_014843695.1 Archivesica marissinica | reverse complement strand
AGGATCGGTTGACCCATGTGTTCCCCATCTTCTACATATATCTCTTTCAATTGCTGTGTTTTCTCTCTTTCTATATATGGAGGTATCAAAGGCAGCAAAGTCTAAGCCTTTTACAACATTTTCATTAATGTTATTCTCTTCTGTTCTTGTCAGTTTAGTATCAGTTCTTTCTTCTTTTTGTTTTTTTAGGCCTTGTACAACAAAAAGAGAATCAATTTGATTTGTGCCAGCTTGTCCAGCATCATCTGACTCCTTAGCAGTTGTGTGGTCTTTAAATGTAACTACTACTTCAACAATAGTAACATTATTTTTTTCCCCCTGGTATGTCTCATTAATGTCTTTAGTAATATGTGCTAAGTCTTTCTCATCAATAAAACCTTCATCTTCGTAATCATTAAGATTTAGTATGTCTCTACTATACAGCAACTTATCCTCAGTAACTTCACTTAAATCCATATCAACTACTTTTGTAATTGTTACATTTTCCTCTTCTACTTCAACCCTAGAAACAGTCACTTCCGCCTTAAACCGTCCACCTCTACTTTCATTGAAACTATGCACTGACAAAGAATTATTAACATTACTAGAACAAGATGAAACAGTCATGGGTGTGCTGTCTAACTCCTCAACACCTTCACTTTGAGCTTCGCGGTCATTGTCAGTAATTGTAAGATCTATTTCACATGAGCTTCTTGTCTTAAGTTCACTGATGATATCATCTATCTCGATATTGCTAAAAGTTTTGCCTGTACCTTCTATCACTGTATTTTCTTCTTCAGCTAGTATGTCACCACCTTGGCATATTTGTGTGATTTCTGCAATTAATTCATCGACAGTTTTCTCACCATCCTCCCTAGTACATGATACTCCTTCAAATTCAGAGTCAGAATCGGAGATGGCCCCAGCTGTAATTTTCTTTGAATGTACATCCTGTTTACAAACATCTCTAGATTTAGCAACTGGGGTGCCATTATTTCTCGTGTATGGAAATCCATACTTCTCTTTTGTTGTTATTGGTGTACTACTACAAATATCCTTTCCTTGAAAACTTACTTTACCTTCAATAAGAGGTGTCTCCAACTTGTTGTTTATTTCAAAACTACTTGCATAACCTGTAATCGGTGACAGAACTTCATCAAAATGATGTAATCTCTTTGGTGTGATCTCATTTTCTTCAAAAATTGGCCTTTTCCTTTTCCTATTTTGACCCTTGTTTGTTTTATGTAATAATGAATTATTTTCTTTATCACCATTGCTACTAGCTTGGATCATCTTTGATGATGCTTCTTTAATGGTAATTATCGTTTTTGGAGATACTTCCTTAATTGTGGTACCCGTATCTTCAGTCTCAAAACTTGTAGTTGAGCATTCACCCTCCTCCCTAGAGGAATCTATAAAAGAGGAGTAACTGTTTTCCTTTTTCGCAAACAACTTCTTCCTATCTAGCTTTTTTACAAGAACTGGACTATGTTCCACTTCTACAAACGTCACAGTACACTCACCCTTTTCTCGACTTGATTCTTGTTCAGAGAGAAAGGGTTCAACTGTAGCCCTTGGCACTTGGCTGAAAGGCTTCCAGCTATGTCTTACTGCGCCAGTACTTGTTCCTGATTTGTTTTCTTTATTCATTTTTGAATCATTACACACATCTTCAGAACCATTATGTACTTCTGAGTTTAAAACTACTGAATTTTTACAATTGTTGTCATATATATTCCCACATGGCTCATTTAAATCACCATGCTCAGGTCCAATGTTTGTTTGAGGAACGACTGTTTCATCTAAGTCCTGAGACTCATTAAAGCTTTTAGTGACCTCGTCACATTCATCCATCAATTTTTCTAAGTCATCAAAGAGATTATCCATGTTTCCTGAAAATAAAGACTAACACACATTATTTGCCATGTATGTACAATTTAATTATATTGCTTAACATTTACAATGCATGAATTTACATACAATAAAAGTTCAACAGTCAAATGTTTACAAATAATATGTACCGGTATACATACATTTTACTGCATACTACAGATCAGGTAGATTACTACATGTGTAGGTGCAGCACAGTCTTGTATATGTTTGATGTACATGTAGATATAAATAAATATGATTTGTATGATAATTTACTGCAGTTAATCTCTAGATATGTAAACTAAGTGTTCATACGGCAGTGTAGATTTGAATTTTGTTAGAATAGTGGCAATTGAATTTGATCCAATTCAATAGCAGCCATTTAATGACCATGCCCAATATGCTTGCAAAGTATGAAGAGCAAATATTTTTCAAATCATGGTGACTGGCCGGGACCTTGATGTCAGACATGACCCCAGAATCAATAGGGGTCATCTACATGTATTGACCATGAGTCATGACCCCAGAATCAATAGAGGTCATCTATTTACCATGACCGATCTGTCTAGTACAGTATGATGACCTTAGATGTAATCGATCATCTTAGTTATGGATGGATGAATATTGTCTCAAATGGGCTTTAAATGGCAACGCTATTGTTCATTCTCTAAAGGAAGTCCAATTAGCACAGTGGTTAGTGCGCTCGCTTCTCACCAATGCAACCCGGGTTTGATGCTTAGACCAGGAAGCATGTGAGATAGTATGATGGTCACCAGATTGGACAGGTGGGTTTTCTCCGGTTTCCTCTCACACGAATGATCACATTTACGCTTTCATCTGCGCCAACAAGAGTGATTAATATAAGTTGTTAAAACTTGCTTCGCAATCGTTAAATAAATAAATAAAGTTTTTAAAAAAAGGAACCAATTAGCATCCAATAATCTACCAGTAATAATACAGAGAAGTAAGAATAACCAATATTAAGAAATCTAACAAGATCAGGCTTAAATGTTATGTTATATTTATTTCGGGTTTTATGCCTGCATCAGCACCATTTCGGGGTATATCGCCGGCGGGCAGTTTACTTAACAACACCTTTCCTGGGCAGGCTCCAGCGGTTAACCAGTACTTGGGTGCACCAACCTCCGTAAGAAACTGCCAACTTTTTCATATAAATGAGACACGGCCTGAGCGGGGCTGTACATGTAACAATATAACATCAATAAACAATACAGAAGAAACAACCACTTCAAACATCTTAATTGGAAAAATATCTATCTCCATCACGAATGCACACAAAAGTACCTTTGATACAACAACGACAACAACAACAATAGTTTATTGCGTAAAACATCATTAAGATGCTTAGAGCAAATACAATACCAGTAATTACAAATATGCCAATAATTACAAATACAATAACAGTAATTACAAATATGCCATTAATTACAAATACAATAACAGTAATTACAAATATGCCAATAATTACAAATACAATATACAAGAATCAGGAGATTACGGTCAATTTTAATTAATTTCTGGTCCAGCTTTTTATATCCTTGTGAGAATAGGGAAGTCCCCACTGCACAAGGTGGCAGTCCCTACTGCACAATGTCAGTCTGTCCCGTGTACAGGGTTCATTCTAGGTCAGAATTGTTGGGAGAAGTGAGAAAGCGTGTGATCGCTTCCTTAAATGGTGTTCTTTAATATACTTCTGCAAAATAGGGTTAAAATGCACAGTACAACCATTAAATACAACATTTGAATAGAAGGAGTGCTTTATAATGGGCCAGTGTACTTTACTAGACAAAATTTTGTTTGAAAATCGTAAAAACCAAAAAAAATTTTTTTTTAATTTTTTTAGGGAGAAGTGCGGCCCCCCAGAGGGCGAAGTCAGGGTCCCTAGGGCGACAATTACGCCCACATCGCCCTCTAAACTGATCCCTGCGTGCCGTGTATATTATTATTTTCTTAAAAAACTCTTGTTCACAGTTTTAGCTTCATCACGTTACCTTGCTGCTCAATTCAGCTATTGCAATGACACCCTCATATATGATGAACTCAAGACTTCAGGGCACCTATGCACGGCGTACTTGTTATTTTTTATTTAATCACCATAACTTGTTGAATATTTTATTTTGATATTATATTAGTACATCACTGAATAAAAACACTTATTGGTCTTAATCAGAAATGGTATCATATATATGATGATATAGAAACTGCTTTTCGGGTTAGGTGTAGATAAAAAATTTAATTTGGATAGCTACATGTATAAACACCGTATCAGTTTCGGTGGAAATATTGTCCATGCTGTTTTGTTTATTTACATTCGTCTACTGGACAAGTCACGTGACAGTTGCAACAGGCTACCGATACACAATATTTAGTCCAAATATTTAGACTTGGAAAAATGTGACATTTTACTATCCAAGCATTTTTCAAAATAATAGAATTTTTTTTTATGTAGGTCTTATTTATAGGACTACACAATATTGAACCATGCTTCAGCTGTCAGCAAAATTACTTAATTAGCCTAGAACTATATAAATATTTTAAATACGGATGTAAATGGATAAATACGCCGAGCATAGGCTAAGGTTCTAAAGTGACCAAGCAAAGAAAGAGCGGAAAAGGTAGTGACCCGACGTGGGACTCGAACCCACGACCTCCCGAACACTAGTCGGACAGCTCTACCAACTGAGCTAGCCGGGCCGCTGTTCTACCCACGCCGAAATACACTACACTCTTCCCTCTTTTATTCTTTAGGAGCCACACTCCGATACCTGGAGCCGCACCCCTACTCCTTTGCCCGTACCATATATCCTTGTCGCCATTAAAGTGACCAAGCAAAGAAAGAGCGGAAAAGGTAGTGACCCGACGTGGTCCAGACTCGAAACCACGACCTCCCGAACACTAGTCGGACAGCTCTACCAACTGAGCTAGCCGGGCCGCTGTTCTACCCACGCCGAAATACACTACAGTTCCACCACTCTTTTGTCACAAATAATCAATCATAAATCAACCGAATTTAGCTTACCCGAAAATCTACACAGTTGTAGAAATGCTAAAAGAGAAGAAAGTTAATGTTGATAACGAACAATATTCGTTGGGCAAGTAAACCAAAGAATAAACCTGGAGGAAAATAAAATTGGTATGACTACTTGTGTACATTTAATGATTTATTCGGTCAGAAATGCCAAATACCTGCAAATCGGAAATTTGCCGCAACTTCTACCGGTGTTCGTGTTAATTACACAGTGTAAATTTAGCAAGATAATGTTTGGAAAAGATACATTATTTATATATAACAGTCGCAATATTGTCGTTGTAAATTAATTACTGGTTTGACTAGACCATTAGGATGCGTATCCTTCTTATCCGCTGGAGCTCAGATTCCGATCCAGCTTTAATCTAAAGCTTTTTTTCCATACAAATTTCTAATCCAATTCCTTTGAAACCATTGCGTCATTGGCCTTGGTATGGACAGTTCCGGTAAGTCTTGTTCAGCTCGGGTTTTTGGGATGGGTTTATTAACTATAGTGGTCCAATGGTAATGGTGCTCCAAGGGTCGTAGGTTCGATCTCCAGGTATTGTATGTTTGATCCACCACTATTCCTGTACCGCATCGTCCACTACTCTCTCAACGCGACAACGGGTATCATTGTCATGAACACAGTAATCAAGAAGGCCAACAATGCATGTCCCTTCATCCAACGCAACTTCCATCATTGTCCAAGTAAGAGCAAATAGCTATGCTACACTACCCTGGTGAGACCCCTGTTGGAATACATGATGTATCACTTCATTTAGTATAAACTTTATTGCGAAGCAAGTTTTAGCAACTTATATTAATCACTCTCATTGGCGCGGATGAAAGCCTATATGTGGTCATTCGTGTGAGAGGAAACAGGCGAAAACACACCTGTCCGATCTGGTGACCACCGTACCATCTCACATTCTTCCCGGTCCGAGGATCGATCCGGGTTGCATTGGTGAGAAGCGAGTGTGCTAACCACTGCGCTAATCGGACAGTCACGTCAAATCATTTGGGATCCCCTCACTGCTACAAACGTCAGGAAGCTGGAGATGGTGCAGTGTAGATTGGGCAAGGATGATCATCTCGAACTACCGCAGAACCAGCAGCGTCTCATCGATGCTGCAGCAACTCCAGTGGCCTACGCTCCAGCGACGTAAAGCACAGGCGAAGGTGACGCGATGCATAGTATCATGTACATACAATCAGTTCTATTAGGGCCATGGACTCACCTACCTGGTACGCTGTGCTATGACTAAGCTACCAGATATCCTTCTTTCCATACAGCCTTCCCCAGTCAGTGGTAAGTTGCACAACCATTGACAGCTTCAAGTGAGATGTGCCCTCAGATAAACCCGTCACCGCCACCAGATGTTTTAACAACACTGTATATAAAATCCTTTAGACAACACTGTATATAGATTTATCTTTCGCCGCGCTATGTAAGTACGAAGATACAACAGAAGGTTTCAGAACTTGAAGAAATGACAATACCCCGCAAATACTTACGACAGTCATTTTGTACAGGAAAAACACTACCTAGTACCTACGTTAGTTGCACATAGCACCTAATTATGCTACATATTATTGTGTGAAAACTTATGAAAGGACCATCACATAATTTATGCACAAGAGATTAATGGGTGATTTCTTATGTAATTTCAGGTGTGTGATGCATTTCTAATGAAAACAGGACAATCTGTCTGATTTTGTCATTGTTTATTTCATATGACCATTTTTGAAAAATATTTCAACTTTAGTCCGGTCGGGATCGGAGGAAACTGTATAGGTCCGTTGGTCATTTTTGGTCCATAACTTTGTCATACATGGTTTTGGAAATAACTGAACACAAATGTTCACCATTATTAAATTGAGACAGAGTGTCGTGCATAACACCTTGGCCCATTGCTCAAATGTCAAGGTCACACTTAGCTGTCAAATGTTTCAAAATGTCCAGTGTGCATGTCCTAAATTCTAACTTTGATGGATTTTCAAGTAACTTTATACACATTTTCACTATAACGAGACAGTGTCGCACGCAAGACACAGGTCAATTGATCAAAAGTCAAGGTCACATTTGGAGGTCAAAGGTTCAAAACTTGCCAGTTACCACATACTTTATTTTTCGTTATTATCACCCTGTCCCATTGTTAATATGCACCCTCCCATTTTCTAGAAAACATAATCAATAACATCTTTTATGCCCTAATAAACACCCCCCTTGCAAAATGAATGCCATGGTTGCATTAATTAGATACAATACTGTATGATCATAGTGACATTTCATGTGAAAATCCCGCTAGGCGACCTATAGCTAGCTGTCCGATTAGCGCAGTGATTTGCACGCACGCTTCTCATCAATGCAACCCCGGTTCGATCTTCGGACCAGGAAGTATGTGAGATGGTACTGTGGTCGCCAGATTGGACAGGTGGGTTTTCTCCAGGTACTTCGGTTTCTCCCACATGAATGACCACATATACGCTTTCATCCGTGCCAACGAGAGTGATTAATATAGGTTATTAAAACTTGCTTCGCAGTCTGTTATAAAAGCTCATCAGAGCTTATGTTATTTGTGATATGTCTTGCCGACTCAACATAAAATTTATCTTAC
>JABXNX010001163.1:0-13502 GCA_014843695.1 Archivesica marissinica | reverse complement strand
AGTAGCGGAACACAATGTACTATTTCTGTTAGTATAGTAGCGGGGACACAATGTACTATTTCTGTTAGTATAGTAGCGAGACACAATGTACTATTTCTGTTAGTATAGTAGCGGAACACAATGTACTATTTATGTTAGTATAGTTGCGGGACACAATGTACTATTTATGTTAGTATAGTAGCGGACACACTGTACTATTTATGTTAGTATAGTAGCGGGGACACAATGTACTATTTATGTTAGTATAGTAGCGGGGACACAATGTACTATTTATGTTAGTATAGTAGCGGGGACACAATGTACTATTTCTGTTAGTATAGTAGCGGGGACACAATGTACTATTTATGTTAGTATAGTAGCGGGGACACAATGTACTATTTCTGTTAGTATAGTAGCGGGACACAATGTACTATTTCTGTTAGTATAGTAGCGGGACACAATGTACTATTTGTATACGTAGATATGGTGAGATAGTGTGTATATATTGTATTAATGTATGTAGATATGGTGAAATAGTGTGTAGATCTTGTAGGAATGTATGTAGATATGATGAAATAGTGTGGAGATCTTGTAGTAATGTATGTAGATATGGTGAGAAAGCGTGTATATCTTGTAGTAATGAACGTAGATATGGTGAAATAGTGTGTAGATCTTGTAGTAATGAATGTAGATATGGTAAGATAGTGTGTATATCTTGTAGTAATGTATGTAAATATGGTGAGATAGTGGATATATCTTGTAGGAATGTATGTAGATATGGTGATATAGTGTGTAGATCTTGTAATTCGACAAATTGGTCTCCTAGGTTATTGTCAAATTTGCTGGTAGATATAAGTCTTGAGGTTTCTCCGTGGACGACTGTAATGGTAGATTTCTGTAATTCGTATGTACCATACCCCGATGCGACTAAATATTGTATAATGTCGTGAAATCTAATGAGTATTATAAAAATTGGTTGAAATGCTGAAGTCAATTGTTCTATAAAAAACATGTTTCGTGTTGAAGAGGTTGGATAAATATTATAAACTGAATGATTCGTTCACGGGCACGCGATATTTATAATTACCTGCGTCAGATTTGGTCCCACGGTGGTTAGAAATTTGTCTTTAATTCCTAGCTAAATTCTTAAGATTATTTGAGACATAAAATATTACGTGAATGATGTTCTACAGATAGCGATTCCATGATTTGTTTTGGAAGCTACGGGATATGTTAATTAGATATCATCCAATATTCAAAATATGTATATGTGGCACTAATTAATTACAGGGGCTACACAAGGGGGTAGCTCTCTGAACGATTTCAAAACTCAAAATGCTTTCTTTATACACTGATATAAGTGAACATGTATTCATAAAGCATATTCACGGAAATATACATGAAACATCATTATTTCTTGATAGGTCTGTTTGTTTAGAGACTATATACATGTGTATACAGTTTCCTGACAATACAACTTATCTATCAAATGGTAGAATAATTACGGAAAAATGGTTTGAATATACCGTTGGTTATTTAGGCCGTTCAGGTCTAAATGCATATTGCGTCAGAGTAATATACACTCTCAAAGGTTCAAGAACATTTATCATTTAGTCCTACCCAACATACTAGTTTAAAATTAAAATACAATTTAAAACAAATTTAAAAATTAAAACAGAAAACAGAGAAGGCGTTATAAACTAATATGCCATCCAAAATGGCTGCCGCTCTCGCGTAGAGACTTATACGCTGTTACTAGATCGTCCGAGATGGGCACCGAACATACGCCTTCGTACTCTTTGCTTGAATGGAATCTCCCTTAGACTCCTTATACTAGGCTGTTTGATACCTGCATTGTCACTTATTAATGTTTACATTGAAATCAGTGATGATAAATAAACGCAAAACAACGTATACACACTATTATTATTACCTCCTTAATCTTTATCATAGTAGACACTGCGAATAAATACAAGAATGATCCCCTTACACAATATGTATACTTTCAAGCAACGTAAACTCATGTAAAACTGGTATTGTCGTTCCCTGGAAATAATATGATTTTATAACCGTATTCTGAGACGCCATTGATATTATGCTGATATTATGTAATATGTGTTATAGTATATGATGCTTTTGCAGTTCAGTATGCGTATGTACCTAAGTTGTTGAATAAAGTTTGAACATTTGAAACCAATACTTAAACTATACATAATAAATTATCGTGGTAATGTAAATAGACATACATTATATAAAATAACCGCAAACAACATACAACCTGATAGAGTGAATCAGTAACTTGCCAAATATTACATTCTTATCACACACGCACGCACGCGCACGCACGCGCGCACGCACACTGTGTTGTGTTTTTTTTTTTGTTTTTTGTGTTTGGTTTTTTTTAATATGTACACATAAGCAACCATCTCCTCATACACACGCACACGCACACACGCACACACACTTGAGAATATGATGGCAAAGCTTTGTTTGGAGGACAGTGCACGAGGCAGGTGCTCCACCGACAGACGACCGCGACGGACGGACATACAGACGGACAGACAGACAGACGGACGGACAGACGGACAGACGGACGGACGGACAGACAGGGCGGACAGACGGACAGACAGACGGGCGTGTGGTGGTTGTTTTTTTTCCGCAAACAACATACAACCTGTGAGGGTCAGTTCAGAATCACACACACACGCACACGCACACGCACACGCACACGCACACACACACGCACACGCACACGCACACGCACACGCACACTAACGTAATATTTTATGAACGCGTGTATTATTTTATTGAACCTGGGGCTGTAATTACAAATTTATGTTAGCGCGATAGCGAAACGAGTGTTTGACATTTAACAAAATCGATCTCCCGATTAAGTAATGTGCGCGCTGCGGTCTTAACAGTTAATCCTTTATGAGAAATGATGGTGGTTAATTACCAGTCTTACCTTTAGCTTTTAAAGGATGGCATTGACAGGTGAAAGCAACCGTGATATGTAAACGTATTAATTTCTTTAGAATCATGATACAATTTGCCATGGTATGTACGCACTCTGTGCTTATCAGTTAATCAGTTATGTTGCGGCTCAGAGATGACAACCGTGGTATGTACACGCGTTAATTACTTTAGAATCATATTTATAATTACCTGTATGAATGTGTCAGCGTTTGGTTCCATGCTGTTTTAATTTCGTGTGCCTACTGAGCTGGCGATTTTTCTCGCATTCCCGGATAAGGTTATTTAGGGTCAACATATAACCTCATACATCGCATTCATTATTGGAGCCATTCCGTTGTATCGAACAGACGAGATAGTATGCGTCATACTAACCGATATGATTTATTCGGAGATATACGCGTTATTTATATGACTAACCTCTATTGACACCAGACATACATTCGCGCGGACGGGTTTTATAATTTGAACATTTATATTAATCGTTGCATCCAGCGTCTCATATAGAATGGATAATATTATTTTATTACAAAATTGCTAGATCGCGAAACAAGTTGTTACGACTTATCGCTCCGTATATCTCATTCCTGATGGAATCCATCGCCCTGTAAAACGTACATTACGGATTATTAATAATTTCTCGCGTTTTTATGGAAGTATACGTAAGGATATATATTATTCATTTTCGTACATAGGTTAAGTTTGTAATTATGATTTCTTACTCGATAAAAACGTACGCCTAGCTCGAATAATATAATGAACTTACCCGTATATTCGTTGAAGCCGCTTGAGTACTAAGACCGTTCTAATCGGACTATATTTATATAGAAGCGTTGGTTATTTATGGATCGGTTCGTAGTCTATATTTATAGAATGGTACGAGATCGCTATTTATAAAGCGGTTCGTAGTCGTTATTTATAGAAACGTACGCGCTGGCTATTTATAGAGCGGTTCGTTTCCATTGGTCGCTGTAATAGGGTATATAGTGTAGTGTAGTCGCTTCGTTTTCTTATACACCACTTTCACTCTGTTACTGTACCGATCGGTATATCGATGTCGTAAAAGAACGTCGTTTTTTTATACAAATTTATTTTAGCTCGATCGCGAAACGAGTTATTCCGACTTATCGTTCCTGACGGAGAGAGAATTCAAATGGCGACGCTCGTAACGGCTCCAACGGGGCTCGAACTCCGGACCTGAAGCTGCGCTATCGCGACTTCCTGTCGTACGGAGGTGGCGACCCATGATTGCGAGCTGGATTTGGTCACCATCGGGTAACCGGATATCCGTGACATCCATTCGTTGTCCCGCGACAACCACTCGCTACACGACCTCGGTACACGGTCTCACATAGCGCGTACCGTAAATGAGGGCCGATGCAGCGATAACTCTACCCCAGGGCCAGCCCGGATCTGAATCCGTGTGTGGGCGGAGAATGGAGGTACCCCCCGGTACGGACCAGTTGGAAGCGGCTCTGTTCGGATGTTATTGACTCGAGAACGGATCCGACTGGAAGCGTGAGGGTGTCATCCGGGTACGTGGCGGGGCCACCGATTATTCTGACTAGTGTCTTCGAAGAAATGCGACGACGCTCCGGATATATAATAGAGGACATATGTCGCATTATTCGCTAATTATAAGATTATCCGATAAGCCGAGGTCATCCAAAATGGACGCCGCGTAGAGGCTCGTTACTAGATCGGCCTTCGTACACGGTAGTTGCGCGATACGTCATCAATAAACGAGCACGCGCGTGACCTACTTATATTAACTTATATGCAAAGAGCCGGGTTTACTAAAAAACAAAGAGCTCGGTAGTTGCGCGATACGTCATCAATAGGCTATGTAGTGACGCGCACGCGCGTGACCTACTTTATATTCCCTTATATGCAAATGAGTTACTATAAATCGTATTCAAAATGGCGCCCGTTTGTTTACATACAAAGAGACGCATGTACTACTTGTCGACCAGTTATTTGTAACTAATCAGGAGAAAGTATTTGTTGTAGATCAGCTGGACATAGAATCTTTCGACTCTCATACATTGTATTACAGAATTACCAGATCAAACACAAAAATCTGTCTGAAATACACTGATTTGAAATTCGTTTGGCCATTGTCCATGCACACTTTCAATGGATATACTGTTGTCTTGGATAAATACTGTTTTTTCTGTGAAGCTATTTAATTTTTATGCGTGTACAGTGGGACCTCATTATA
This sequence comes from Archivesica marissinica, assembly GCA_014843695.1. Taxonomy (NCBI): domain Eukaryota; kingdom Metazoa; phylum Mollusca; class Bivalvia; order Venerida; family Vesicomyidae; genus Archivesica; species Archivesica marissinica. The sequence continues at coordinate 8,329 of JABXNX010001163.1, read as the reverse complement.
TCACGCTTCATTATAACACGATTTTGGATATAACACTATTAAGTTGTGGCTCCCAAATGCATTTGGGAGCTACAACTTAGTAGTGTTATATGTATTTAGCATGGATATAACACGGTTTCACTTATTGACACAGTAGTGTAGCATGGACCCCAACAATAGTGTTATAAAGGGGTTCCACTGTACCAGCAATTTATTTGGCGGGTCATCATTTTAAATTTTATACCCATGTCCGCAACTAAATTTTTATCTGTCATATTCACCATGTCCATGTTACTTTTTTTTGTTTATGATCTACCGTAATTACCCTAAATATTCGGACATCACCGTCTGAGCAAACAGTGTAGACCCAGACCAGTCTGTTCCTGAAGGAGCAGTCTGATCAGGGTCTGCACTGTTTCCATTTTGACAGAATGTTGCTGGTCAGGGCATCCTCATTTGAGCCGCGTTGCGATGAAACCAACAAAGTGGCATATGCGTAAAGCATCGACCCAAATCAGGCTAATTCGGGCCGACACTGTCCGCATTTTTGTGATATTCTACTTCAGGAAACTATACATATATCACCTGTAGGTGGGAAATGACCGATGGGGTCTGACTGCGTGACGCAGGCTGCACAAGGTGGTCGGGATCAACACTTTACGTAGATGCCACATTGTTGGTTCTCGCGACGCGGCTCATTTTCTTCTGGCGCATTTATATCCTCATGTATGCTAACGTATAATATTTGTGTTCAGCAACAGTTTTAGCCTATCAGTATTTTACTTACTTAAGTACACAGAAGTAATTGCCAATTACTATTTACCGGTCGCTGGTGTACAGACAGTAAACATGAGTGCAAATCGATTGTACAAGGTCTGGGATCACATGCGGACAACAAAGAAGTGTGTGGTAGCCAGTTCACTGGATGAACTAATAGTCAAATGTAAGTATGGGTTTGCTTTTTATCATCCATTCACATTCGCCATTTTCCAACCTACATTACTATATATGTGTACATGTATGTAATTCAGTATCAGTAGATCCAGACGCGTCACAAGGAAAATGGCTCAAATGTGGTCTTGACCTGATCATCTATAATGCATCCTGAACATGATAATGATCTGCAGTGTTCAATAGAAGCATCATGGGGGCTTCCTTGACAAATTGTGACCAGTGTAGTCCCTGATCAGGCTGATGTGCATGCAGGCTGATCTGGGACTATACTGGTTACAAACCGCATATGGGCCATTGATATGAATCAACGAACCAACACTGCAAGCGGCTCGTATATTTGGTTACATCAGTATTGTGTTGCGCATTATCTATATCCAACAGGTACAGTAGTCGGCAATATGTTAAAATTGTGAGATGCGATACCTCGAATGCTGCGATGGCTCGAAATTATCACGAACTCCAGTGGAATCTCAAGCGATCGCGATTTCACTGTATTTGTGAACATGTTTTCTAGTTTTACTTTCAAAGCTTATATATATATAATTTTTGCTGAGCGAATAGTTGTTATCATATGTGTCGGTCGACTGATATTTTGACATTCCTTACTTTTCAGCTTGCGCCAAGCTCGGCATTGCAACAATACGGCTAGTGATGGAAAAGGACGGTACGGATGTTGACGAAGAGGAGGTTTTATTTGAATTCATAACCAAGGACGATGTGCTGATGGCCCTGGAACCAACACAGCACTGGACGGCCATTGAAACAGTCGTCAATTTGTTCACTGAGCCAGCAACAGGTACATTTATTATGCTACCCGAAATTTTCGGAAGAGCATATAGTTGCCGCTTCGTCCGCCGTCAGTGCAAGTTTACGCTAAAGTTTTTCAAATTGCTATATATTTTCATTTAATCCACTGCCCATGCTGCCCAGAAGCCCAAGGTCAAATGACGTTAATGATTTTCAAAATGCAATATCTTGTGATATCTTGATATAAACTTGAAACTTCATATACACATTGATCACCATCTATATGTTTATTTTATATCCTACCCATGCTGCCCAGAAGCCAAAGGTCAAATGACTTACATTAAACGTTTTCCAAATTGCTATGTCTCTGTAACCGCTTGGGGTATCAACTTGAAACTTCATATACACATTGATCACCATATTTTCATTGAATTCCCTACTCGTGCTGCCCAGAAGCCCACGGCAAATGACGTTAAAGATTTTCAAAGAGAATATCTTTGATTGTTTGGGATATCAACTTAAAACTCTACATAAAATATCACATTGTGATTACATGTTGCCATGATAAGTTTATGCAACAAGTATACATTTATAAGTTTATTTATAATCAGGTACAGACGTGGGACCATCACATGATCAGCTATCCACATCTGCTCTCCCCCCAGCTGCAACGTCCACTATCCCCCCAGCTGCAACATCCACTACATCCGCTACCACATCAAAGTCTGTTCCACCAGCAACAACTTCTGTACCAGTACCTACTACCACGTCGCAATCACTGCCCATCTTCAGCGATTACGTGGTGGCAAATGTGCTGTCCAATGACACTCATCTTGTATGGAATAAGATGATCAACGAGACGGCCTATTATTACATGGCCATGAATCCTGAGATGGGCCGCGACAACAGTTCGAGTGACTACAGGCATGTGGGGCAAGCCATGTACAAAAAGTACCCGTACATCGGACGTTCGGGAACTCAGCCTTGGGTAAGAAAACTCATGTTTAACAGGGTTGACCAAATGTCCGGAGATTTTTTTATTGGCAGATTGTCCAAGATCGTCCGTTCAAATGTCACGCAGGCCTTTTCATTGGCCCCAATATACAGCGCAATTGCATTTTTAATGGCCATATTATGACCTATGTATGTTACCATGATTAAGTCCATTCGTATCAAACCACTACTCGCGTAGAGTAAACAAATTTCTAAGCGCGACATGATTGTTTGGACTGGTTTTTGTCCCGCCTGCTTTAGCAGAAGCGGGACATAGGGATAGCTATTCCGTCGGCGTCGGCGGCGGCGTCAACATTTCATGTTAAGTTTTTGCGTTTAGCTCAGTAACTTGAAAACTATGAGTCCTAGGGCCACCAAACTTGGAATACATCAACACTGTGGGCTACCCACCTCAAACAGAGGAAGACCATGTAGCCTTGACCTAGTTTTCATGGCCCATTGACTTAGTTTTTACATGCATCCAACGTTAAGTTTTTGCGTTTAGCTGTGTTTGGAAAAGGTAATACTCTGGTTAATTTGTTGTAACTTCTGTTTCCCTCAATGGAATGCTTTAATATTTCACAGATGCATTTGTAACAACATCCCGCATAACTCTACAGAAAGCCCATGGTGGCTGCTAACCCCAAAGGTCAAGGTCACGGACTTACAACAAAATGCTCAGTTTTACGTTAAGTTTTTGCGTTTAGCTCAGTTTTTTGAAAACTATGAGTCCTAGTGCCACCAAACATGGAATACATCAACAATGTGGGCTACCCACCTCAAACAGAGGAAGCCCATGCAACCTTGACCTAGTTTCCATGTTCCATTGACTTAGTTTTTACATGCATCCAACATTCAGTTTTTGTGTTTCGCTCAGTTTCTTAGTTTGGCTCAGACCTAGGGCCACCAAACTTGGAATACATCAACAATGTGGGCTACCCACCTCAAAAATAGGATGCCCAATTAACCTTTACCTAGTTTTCATAGTCCATTGACTTAGTTTTACATGCATTTAATGTTAAGTTTTTGCGTTTAGCTCTGTTGACAAAATAAGTGGTTGTATTTTGCTTTGTTGTCACGTCCGCTTGAAAAGTGGATAGCACGATATAGTCAGCACTTTGGCATGCATGCAGACATGCGTCCGTCTGTACGTATGTGAGAATGTCTGTCCGTCCGGATTTGCATTAAAGCTTTTGGGTACCCATTATCTCTGTAACCGTAAGTCTGATCGACTTCAAACTTCATATACTTCTTTATCATCATCCATATTTTCATTCCATACCCAGCCCGTGCGGCCCGCATGCAGAACGTCAAGGTCAAATTGCTTAGAAATTTACATTAACATTTTTTCGTTAAAGTTTTTAAGTACCTAATATCTCTGCAACCTTAACTTGGATGAACATAAAACTTTGTATGCTTGTGCATATTTTCATTCTATACCCAACCCGTGCAGCCCACATGCCCAAGGTCAAATTACTTTGATTTTTTTAGTAACTTGTCCAGTGTACTAGCAAAGCTCGTTCAGTATTATCAAATGCCTCAACATGCGGGCCGCCGCCAATCTAGTTTCTGGTAAACATAAGTCCTAGGGTCACCATACTTGAAATATATCAAGACAATGATGTACATCCAAGCTGAAGGTTGCATAATCAGACATTAACATTTGCGTTTACCAAGTGCATTTAGCTCTATTTCTGTTCAATAACTTCTGAACCTCTTGATGCATTTCAATAACATTTGGCAGCAATGTATGTCTCCACATAATGGAGTGTCACATACATACATACATACATACATACATGGTTTCCTACACCCAAGGTCAAGGTCGCATAATCGGACTTTACCTGACCATTTGCATTTAGCAAATGTTTTTAGCTCCATTTCTGTTCAATAACTTTTGAACCTCTTGATGGATTTCAATAACATTTGACAATAATGTATGTCTAAACATAATAGAGTGTCACATATGTATCCGGGTTCCTACGCTCGATGTCAACGTCACGTAATCGGCCTTAGTTGTTTTGTTGCTATCTAACTCTGTGACCCCTGCTAGCCCCAAGGTCAAAGTCGCGTAGAAAATGCTCGGTATCAAAAACTTAATGCTCAAGTTAATTCATTATAAGTTCTGTTTCCCTTGATGGAATGCTGATGCATTTGTAACATGACCATGCATCATTGTACAGAAACTGTTGCCCCATAGGTCAAGGCCACAGACTTAAAAAATACATACATTTGCGATCAAGCTTCGGCAGGCGGGACATCTCGCTCCGCGGAGCTCTTGTATGTACAATAGTTGTATACAGAGCGCGTTTTGTCGATCGTGATAAATGTTTTACCAAACATGTGTACCGTTAATTACCACTTGGTAAATACTACTAGGTAAGTACATGTCACGGTCACAAAGTTACTTGTGCTTTCAGACCTTGTTTACCACCAACCTCAGCCAAAAAATCCGGAGAGTCCGATGGGACAACAAAAGAAAAAGTGCGTCAGATGACAACAGGCAGCCTCCAGATCCCTCAAAAAAAACGACGACCCCGGTGACTCCAAAACGGTTCAGATTCACGCCGGACTCTGCTGAAGGTGGTCCGGATGACGACAACTATGACGCACATGTTGCCGAAATATCCACCGAGATGGGGAAGCGTGACCCCAATCTGGCCCATGTGAAGACTCTTCTTCAGGCATCACAGCGGCAACGTCGTCTGTGGATTTCCAATCTGCCAGACGGGAATGTGTCCGTTATCATGGACAAGTTCCCATGCTTCAGGAAATCTGCATTTGTAAGTCATTTCAGTGATTTTAAACATATTCTCAAAATTGACATGACCAACACTGAGGACAGAGTTACATGTACCTCGACCAATAGTACATTCTAATTTCGAACTGGAGAATGTTTCAGCCAATCAAAATTTCTGATCATTAAAAATGTTTCGAAAATTCTAAAATCAGTGGTCGTCCTCTTCATGCCGAGACAAATCTTTTATCCACATACCGATAGGCAGGCAGTGATACAAGTTAGTTCATGTACGCCCATATGTACTTGACGTACATTACAAACAAACTTACCGCTCCGGTAAATCCATTCTTCTTTATATTGCACAAATGCATTCCTCCAAATCACTTCAGAATGATGGTATTGTCAATGTTTATTTAATTTTTGTTGCAAAGTCGGCTGGCTTATCTTTGCTGATGTTGACATCTGGTGATGACACAGACTGGGTACACTTTTTGGGGTTATTAATATAGATTAACCCTTTGCATGCTGGAAAACATAATGGCTAAACTATTTCAAATATGGCATTTTTCGGTGCTATTTTCGTCGCTAAAAGAGTTAAACATGTGTACAAGAATAAATGTAGATGGTTTACATTATCACTCGCCATTGCAGTTGATGACTGAACTGAAGCAGCTCCTGAAACTAAAATCGATCAAACCCGTGTTCAGGAGATTCGAGCAACTCTTTGAGGCTGGAGCATCTCTGAGGAAAAACAAGAAGGTACGGATGAAAATTTTACCGTAATTACCCTAAATATTTTTTGTTTATAGTTGTTGGCTGAAGATCAAATCGTTTATCCATCACTTTTTCTTAAAGGGAAAAAGTCAAGGTTCACTGTCATAATTCTTTATAAAGTACTACGAGGCATATGGATTCAAATACTGATGCCATGGTGTCATAATTGATAGCTCCAAATAGGGAATACATATCTTGATCAGAAAAAAATCTTTTGACCAAAACTTCAAAAAGTGCTCATTAATGTGAGGCAATCACTCGATGACATTATTGATTGTCATGTTTAAGACATTGCACATACATATGCGACAACTTTGTTATTGTCAGGCAGATGATGATGACCTCGACACCCTCGCCTATCTGGAGAATGAGACCAGTTACCGGCATGGTAAAGGCCAGAAGACAAAGTCTGTCTTGCAAACAGTTGTAGTGAGTATTGTTCATCCTTGTGAATGTCTCTGTGCATGAACCCTCCTATATGGAGTATGTCCCCCCCCTCCCCAAAATAATGGAAGTGTATAATTGCCGCATCGTGTCTACAAAAACGTAGCCCGTGATTATTATATTTTGTAACAACTATCTTGATATATGCAACATCGTCTACATGTATGGAATTTTATATAAGCCAACCAATTATATTTTCTCCTATGCTATCACTGGAATAAAAACGTATTGAATGATCTTTACCGACCATCTAGTTATCCCCGAGCCGATAGGCAAAAGGGGATATAGCGTCAGTCCATGTGTGCGTGTGGGTGGGTGTGTAACACTTTTAATTATTTTCATATCTTCTCAACGGATTCACCGATTTTGATAATACTTACCACAATGTGTATCTGGGGATGATGCTTTGTTTCACGCACGACCCACGTCCGAACACCCAAGGTCAAGGTCACTCACGACTTGTGTTCACCTACTTTGTAAGGCAAAATGTAAAAGTTTTTTATATTTTTTTATTATCAAGGCTGAACAATGCCTTTTCTTGTTATATATGTTTCGATATACTCTGAATGTTGTATTCCAGTGTCTGAGTATGCCTTTAATAAATGCTATTGCTACTTTTCAGATTGGAGAAACTTCAAACGTTGAAAAGGCCTTGTCATCAACAAAAGGAGCCCCGCCCAGCCTGGCTGTTGTGAAAAATGAGAAAGAGGTGGTCAATTTTGCCATCCTTGCGGATGGAGTTTCCATCGTGTTACATACACACTGTGTGCCAGAAGCCGTCTCACAATTAATGGCGTTTTATTATACCATGGACCTGGATTACCCACGGTGCTTCGCCCAATTGCTGGGGTTTATACAGCAAGTTGCACTCCAGCAACCATTTCAGGCGCAGAAGACGGCTGGATTTCTGCAGCTCTTAAAAAAAATAAAGATTGAGTAAAAGTATTTACACTACCAATAATTTCAAAATGTAAACGCCCATCCAACCTACTGCGTTTATACTTCAATAAATGACGTTGCGTGACATTGTTGGTTGGTTAAAGTTTGACTAACGTTCTTATTCTTCAAGACGTCATTAACATCACACGTTTGACCGGCAATGTCGCTGTTCCAAGAATTACGAGAACATGACGTAAAGCAATACGAAACTTGATTTATACTAAAATTTTGAAACTATCGAGAAATGAAGAGTAAATATAAGTAATAAAACCCCTGGCTATTGCGTTTACTGCGGTATTAATTACATTTGGTCTGCAGTAAATGCAATAGCCCGGGGTTTTATTCCTATAATGATCAGGGTCTGCACTGTTTGCCATTTTCTTTACGCTAATCAATTTGTATTGTTGTCTTTGTAATTCCGTTGACCATGGGCAACACAGGTACTGACGTGGCATTCCTGTGAGTGAATGTGTCTGTCCCACGGCCAACGGAATTACAAATCACACCCATACAAATACAGAAGTTAGCGATCTGTATGTAATAATTATACTATGTTTCATGATATTTCATGTTCTTTTTTAAATCTTTTCTAAAGAGGAAAAATATAGGCATTTCATTGCTTGTATTTCAGTTGTGTGCGAAAGGTACATATTGCAACAGGGGACTGTCCGGTTCTCGCATAATACTATCGTGGTAGGCCAGAAAGTTCATGCGAGAACTGGACATAAGCTTTTGCAATATTTATTACTTCCGATTGTA
>JABXNX010001162.1:0-13504 GCA_014843695.1 Archivesica marissinica | reverse complement strand
GATTTTATCAGGAAGACGTAATTAGATTCTTTTGAAATCGCACTTTCAATAGAACGCCGCCTCAAGATAGATATACAAAGGGTGTTTACTTACCGCACGTTTGACATCGGAATGTGATTTATGGTAATCTGAACGGAACCACGAGATTGATTTCTATAGACTATACAAATCGGATTTCAATAGGGCGCCTCGAGATAGTTTTGTGTAGGTGTTCAATAGGATCGGAATGTTCGTTTTTTAATGAGATTTATGCTATTCAGCCCTCACGGGGGAGCTTACCTACTTAAGAATTCAATAGCCCTTTTGAATCTTTAGTTAGTATTCTTTAGAAATCGGTTTTAATGGAGATTACGGATTCAATAGTCCTTTTGAATTCCCAGGTGCGCCTTTTGAATACGAATACAAAGGAGGTTTTAAGATTTCAATAGCCCTTTTGAATAGCCCTACTTAGTATTCTTTAGAAATAGTGCTATATTTAGAATTCTATAGAAATTCGAATTCAATGGGGATTAGGGTTTCAATAGACCCCCTACGGGGGCGCCTCGCGCCTCAACAAAGGAAGATACAGCTCTCATACTACTACTGTAATATTAGCTTTCGGATTGATTTATATATGAACAAAGCTACTATGCTAGAAGTAGAGAGTATTAAATGATTTAAGACATCATATGCATAACATTTAATATACATGACGTTCTGTTTACTATATGGGCCTAATGGCTAAAAATAGTTTCACCTCTCTAAGCTAAATATATATTTTTATAGAACAAGGGCTTCCTCCTGCTCGTAGCTTCCTCCTGCGCGTAGCGTACTCCTGCTCGACAGCTGTTTCACCGCGTGTTTGATAGATTTGTAAGTAGGATCCTTTTCATCGCATCGAACCATACCAGCTTACCAGCTTACTTCCAAATGAATGCAGCATAGCTTTTATGTATGTTTTTCTCATAGTTTCTAATATCCACACGGTTTCTTTAAGAAATTATCGTGTGTACGAAAACCAGTGTACTTTATGTATATTGTGTTAATGGAAATGGTGGTGCATGCATAAATGTAGTGTAATCGAGTGCTAATATAAAAGAACTATCTACCTGTATATATAATAGCAATTTAATAACCGTCTATCCGTTATGAAGTGTAAATAAACGTATACATTTTTACATTGGAACGTTTGTTGTTGTACCTGTAATATATTAGAGAGGCGATAAGTTACATGCCCGGTGAATAGCACCGATACATGTGTACCTCTCTTTATAGTCCCATCTGAAATACTTACCTTTATTATGGGATCGAAGTCACGACTCGTGGATTGACAGTCGAACGTGTTAACCACTGATCCGCCCCTGCTCAAATGCTGATACATGTATGTATACAAAAGTATGCATAGTATTACCGATTTCTAAGTAATAGCGTTGGCTGATAAATAATAATGTTTTTTGTGTATTCTGACATAACGAACGGTACATACTTATATTAATGTGTAAGTACACCACATATAGGTATGGTTCCTGCTCTACATTTCCCCTCATTGCTCTCCATCCATACATCTTGCTCTAAATTGCCCCTCATTGCTCTACATCCATACATCTTGCCCTACATTGCCCCTCATTGCTCTCCATCCATACATCTTGCCCTACATTGCCCCCCATTGCTCTCCATCCATAAATATTGCTCTACATTGCCCCTCATTGCTCCCACCCATACATCTTGCTCTACATTGCCCCTCATTGCTCTCCATCCACAAATCTTGCCCTACATTGCCCCACATTGCTCTCCATCCATACATATTGCCCTACATTGCCCCTCATTGCTCTCCACCCATACATCTTGCCCTACATTGCCCCTCATTGCTCTCCATCCATACATCTTGCCCTACATTGCGCCTCATTGCTCTCCATCCATACATCTCGCCCTACATTGCCCCTCATTGCTCTCCATCCATACATCTTGCCCTACATTGCCCCTCATTGCTCTCCATCCATACATCTTGCCCTATATTGCCCCTCATTGCTCTCCATCCATACATCTTGCCCTACATTACCCCTCATTGCTCTCCATCCATACATATTGCTCTACATGCCCCTCATTGCTCTCCACAACATCATCTTGCTCTACATTGCCCCCATTGCTCTCCATCCACACATCTTGCCCTACATTGCCCCCATTGCTCTCCATCCATACACTCGCCCTACATTGCCCCTCATTGCTCTCCACCCATAACATATTGCCCTACATTGCCCCTCATTGCTCTCCATCCATACATCTTGCCCTACACTGCGCCTCATTGCTCTCCATCCATAAATCTTGCCCTAAATTGCCCCTCATTGCTCTCCATCAAAACATCTTGCCCTACATTGCCCCTCATTGCTCTCCATCCATACATCTTGCCCCTACATTGCGCCTCATTGCTCTCCACCCATACATATTGCCCTACATGCCCCTCATTGCTCTCCATCCATACATCTTGCCCTACATTGCCCCTCATTGCTCTCCATCCATACATCTTGCCCTACATTGCGCCTCATTGCTCTCCATCCATACATCTTGCCCTACATTGCCCCTCATTGCTCTCCATCCATACATCTTTCCCTACATTGCCCCTCATTGCTCTCCATCCATACATCTTTCCCTACATTGCGCCTCATTGCTCTCCATCCATACATCTTGCTCTACATTGCCCCTCATTGTTCTACATCCTTACATCTTGCCCTACATTGCCCCTCATTGCTCTACATCCATACATATTGCCCTACAGTGCCCCTCAGTGCTCTCCATCCATACATCTTGCCCTATATTGCCCCTCAGTGCTCTCCATCCATACATCTTGCCCTACATTACCCCTCATTGCTCTCCATCCATACATATTGCTCTACATTGCCCCTCATTGCTCTCCATCCATACATCTTGCTCTCCATTGCCCCTCATTGCTCTCCATCCACACATCTTGCCCTACATTGCCCCTCATTGCTCTGCATCCATACATCTTGCCCTACATTGCGCCTCATTGCTCTCCACCCATACATCTTGCCCTACATTGCCCCTCATTGCTCTCCATCCATACATCTTGCCCTACACTGCGCCTCATTGCTCTCCATCCATAAATCTTGCCCTACATTGCGCCTCATTGCTCTCCATCCATACATCTTGCCCTACATTGCCCCTCATTGCTCTCCATCCATACATCTTGCCCTACATTGCCCCTCATTGCTCTCCATCCATACATCTTGCTCTACATTGCCCCTCATTGCTCTCCATCCATACATCTTGCCCTACATTGCCCCTCATTGCTCTCCATCCATACATCTTGCTCTACATTGCGCCTCATTGCTCTCCATCCATACATCTTGCTCTACATTGCCCCTCATTGCTCTACATCCATACATCTTGCCCTACATTGCCCCTCATTGCTCTCCATCCATACATCTTGCTCTACATTGCCCCTCATTGCTCTCCATCCATACATCTTGCTCTACATTGCCCCTCATTGCTCTCCATCCATACATCTTGCTCTACATTGCCCCTCATTGCTCTCCATCCATACATCTTGCTCTACATTGCCCCTCATTGCTCTCCATCCATACATCTTGCTCTACATTGCCCCTCATTGCTCTCCATCCATACATCTTGCCCTACATTGCCCCTCATTGCTCTCCATCCATACATCTTGCCCTACATTGCCCCTCATTGCTCTCCATCCATACATCTTGCTCTACATTGCCCCTCATTGCTCTCCATCAAAACACCTTGCTCTACATTGCCCCTCATTGCTCTCCATCCATACATCTTGCTCTACATTGCCCCTCATTGCTCTCCATCCATACATCTTGCTCTACATTGCCCCTCATTGCTCTCCATCCATACATCTTGCCCTACATTGCGCCTCATTGCTCTCCATCCATACATCTTGCCCTACATTGCCCCTCATTGCTCTCCATCCATACATCTTGCCCTACATTGCCCCTCATTGCTCTCCATCCATACATCTTGCTCTACATTGCGCCTCATTGCTCTCCATCCATACATCTTGCTCTACATTGCCCCTCATTGTTCTACATCCTTACATCTTGCCCTACATTGCCCCTCATTGCTCTACATCCATACATATTGCCCTACAGTGCCCCTCAGTGCTCTCCATCCATACATCTTGCCCTATATTGCCCCTCAGTGCTCTCCATCCATACATCTTGCCCTACATTACCCCTCATTGCTCTCCATCCATACATATTGCTCTACATTGCCCCTCATTGCTCTCCATCCATACATCTTGCTCTACATTGCCCCTCATTGCTCTCCATCCATACATCTTGCCCTACATTGCCCCTCATTGCTCTCCATCCATACATCTTGCCCTACATTGCGCCTCATTGCTCTCCATCCATACATCTTGCTCTACATTGCCCCTCATTGCTCTCCATCCATACATCTTGCCCTACATTGCGCCTCATTGCTCTCCATCCATACATCTTGCCCTACATTGCGCCTCATTGCTCTCCATCCATACATTTTAAACATTTAAATATGTCAATGGTTATTTTAATAGCATTACATATTAGATATATTAACATACGACTACTGTTCCTGGCTCTCAACATTCCAAATCAAATCTCAAGATCTTATTTCTTCTACTTGAATTGAAAACAACTAGGATGATTTATCGTCAAAGTTGATTGACTCTTTTATTTATTATTACTTAATTTTATATTTATTATTACTTAAGATGAACACTAAGTGTATTAGTTATACATACCATACATTTTAAGCCACTAAGATAAATATCTAGCAAACTATATCGATATCATATCATACCTCACTTTACCTAATAATGTTACTTTCTTCTTACAATAATTGTTGTGAGTCTGCACATAATATAAATTAGAACAATCTATTACACTTAGACTCAACCATATTCTTTTTATTAGCATTCCTCATCATTATAATATTCTGACCTCTATTATTATAATGTCATTTTTCTTATCTCAACTACAATATCGTATTTTTTCTATCTAAATCGTATTATGAATCGGGGTGTTCTCACTTTCCCCACTTTATAGATTCCAGGTAAAGAAGTAGGGAATTTGTAAGTGGAGAAAGTGAGACGTCTTTGTTATGGTTAACAATGGACTTAATTGGTGATAATTGACCAAATTTGGTATTCTGTACTGCGAAAAGTTTGTAACCACAAATTGAATGGTGTTTTAAATTGATAAAAGTAACATAGGATTGTGTTTTAATAAACTTTTATTACATACATTTGACCAATAAAGAGGATACACATGCTTATTGTTTTGTGTTCCTTCACCATATATTATTTAATAAGCACATTTAGCGACTTAGTAGCACATATAAATGTCACATTTATTTTCATGGAGAAATAATGAGTGTTCAGCAGACAAAATCCTCAAATTGTTGGTCATACACAATATTGTTCATGGTCCTAGCTTGGTGAGATGTGATGCTGCGTCGGCGTACTCCATGACATCTACTTCCCCAGACTCGAGCCTCTGCTTCAGGTGGCCCAATCTCTCCTCGATGACCCGGTACAGCCGCTTCTTTGGTCGCCGCTTTTTCTGGAATAGTTCCATGACTTTATAGACGTTGGGGTGCGGGTGGGTGAGAAGTCCGTTGACCTTGTTGTGCCAACCTTCAACATGATTTGTAGTACGTGGCCCATCGTTGTCGTAGTGGTTCCACATCGGCTTGTCACCTTCTACCCATTGCTCAGTGACATAGTCTTTGAACCTGACAACAGGCGTTGAGTCATCGTCGTTGCTTTCCAGGGCATGGAACTAAACATCCTCCACCAATGGCATCGGTACAAGTGGCAACACACCGGCTCTACGAGCTAACGTGCGGAAGCCATCATTATCGCGAAACTCAGTCGCAAGTCCACACGCTTGAACTTTTCTCCACACGCACTGTGAGTAGTGAAAGTAACACCCTTTCAAAGTTTACCTTAGTTGGAATATCATCCTTTAAGTTGATTTTCGCCGTACAATCTTTGTTCACGCACTTCCAATAGCTACGATCTCCCTTGTTATTCTTAAGGCTGAACAAGTAATCGTTGTGTATCAGGGTCTGACTGCCAAGTATATTTTCTATAAAGCGAACTCCAACCTGTGCGTTTGCCATTTTGAATGTGATGTAGTTGAATGTTATGGTTATATTTATATGCTTAAGTCATGGTATGATCATTACATTGTTTGACTTCATTAAGTGAACAATTGTCATCTTCAAACACATTTTTGTGTTAATTAATTGGTATCTTTAACTGACTACATATTAACTCAGATCACTTTAAGTGTCTTTAACTGTCTCTAATCAGCTAGCTAACATATTAGAAAACAACAACAACAACAATAATTTATTGCATAAAACATAGTCATATGCTTATAGCAAATACACAATATATATGAGTAGACAGTCATGGATTTTCAGAGAAGTGCTTAACAAATACAAATAATTTTAAATGTGTAATGAAGTTACTTTCTTAGTAAATTTGCAAAGTAAATACATTTGGACAGTTTTAATAATAATTCTTTTGATTCGGCTGTTAAAAGGTTGGTCAATTTTTGTAACGTAGGCCAGGTATAGTAATATCTTTTAAAATACTTATGTCTTAAGTCAGTATATTAACAAACGTGGTTCAGTTATTTCAGTTTCACAGTATACCTTACTTACAGGTAAATGAAAGGTGTGAACATTGAAAGTGGGGAAAGTGAGACAGTCTGCACTGGCCAAAAATCAAAAAGTGGGGAAAGTGAGATACAACCTATGAATCTTGTATTGTTAAACATTTCAAGCACATTATTTTACCGCCAACTTTACAGCAAACGAGTTTCGAAGGAGAAGACCTTTATAAGCTAATCTAGCTTTCGGATCTAATCCTTTTTCAAAACATAAAATATTATATTGTAATGTAATTGCTATATGTATATATGTTACATTGTTTGAAATAAAATATGTTTAAACTAAAACTAACATACGACTTGTAACAGTAATACATAAAGTCATCATTGTACAGGTATGTAAACGCAATGAACGTCCTATAAAAATGTATATTTAGCTTAGAGAGGTCAAACTATAATTAGCCAGTATAGTAAACGTTATTTATATTAATCCATGTTCGATCCCCCGTCTGACACCAATAAAATTAATAGTCCTTCAGATGGGACGTTAAACCGAGGTCTCGTGTCGGTCCTTTACACCGTGCACGTAAAAGAACCAGAGGAGACTCTGGAATGGGTCTCTGTCTGTATCATTGCACTATCCTCCAAATATCTAAAATGACTAATATCTTCAGGAGGCGTCGCTCATATTGGCAACCGGTAGCACGGTAAATAAACGTAAAACACACACCATAGGTCAAAAGGAAACCCACGTCAATTAAAAACAGTCATGTGAATGATCTATTTTAAAATGGGAAAACCAGAATAATCTATTTTTAGAATTTCCAGAAATCTATTTTTAGAAATGATGACCTTGTTCAAGGACACTCCTGCTCACTCACGGCAACCTCACAGCACAACACACTACTGTCAGTGGTTCTACATGGGTGCCTGAAATACTGTTCTGAGTGGCATCCTCCACCAATAATGGCTGTCCAATTAGCGCAGTAGTTAGTGTGCTCGCTACTCACCAATGCAACCCAGGTTCGATCCTTGGACCGGGAAGTATGTGAGATGGTACATTGCTCGCCAGATATGACATATGGGTTTTCTCCGGGTAATCCGGTTTCATCCCACACGAATGACCACATTTACGCTCTCATCTGCGCCAACGAGAGTGATTAATATAAGTTGTTGAAACTTGTTTCGCAATAGTTGTAAAATAAAAATAGTTTGAGTTTAAATTTAAATAATAGCTGAAGAGTTGCCGTTTAACCTAATCTGTTGGTGCGACATTAACCCCTACCCCCGCCCCAATAAACATCCCCAACAACACCCCCAGAAAAAACACAACAAACAAATCATTTCGAAAAATGGTATAATAATGCGTGACTCATGTTCGATGTTGAACCCGTAATTAGTATGGAGTGTGCACGTTCTTCTAGAAATCAAGTCGCTATGGGTTAATTTTTCTCACTGTCAGCAGAATGCTCTTCGCGTTTGCAATGGTCATTGCAGGTGGATTCCTCTTTGAGCTTCCACTGGTCGTTAATTTGTACGATCGAATGTCACTGGAATATAAACTCGACTGCGACCTTGACCCTCGCCGTCTATGGAACACAAAGAATATGATGGGGTTCACTGAACAGTTCCAGTAGTATGTAGTTACAACTATCATTACAGTAGGCTCGCTATAGTTGCGGAATATATTAAGATACAGCATGACGAAGAACGGAGTCCAAGCACCAACGAAACCTAAAATATAGTAAAATATAGTAAAATATAATTATATAGGATATGTCACGAAAATGACCAAATTGAACTGGATGTTGCGTGTGTGTGCATAAACATAGTTACGTCCCTTTCATAAGCATTACCATTTGCTTGGAGTATGAATATTAACACAAGATTATGTTCCAGCAAATCCAATACGACGAGAAAGAGTAAGTTAGTTTCGACATACATGTGTAGTTATATTTATTATACACCTATTGCCGATTAAATTGATATATTTAAGTCTAGTAATAGTAGAGAATAAACGCTTATCTGGGTATACCGTCAGATTTACCGGGACATAAGCACTAACTTGTGTATTTGTGTTACACAGATAAGAAGACAGGAATCCAGTCTAGCATTATCGGTCAGGTTACTGTGTGATACAGATATAAGACAGGAATCCAGTCTAACATTATCGGTCAGGTTACTGTGTGATACAGATATAAGACTGGAATCCAGTCTAACATTATCGGTCAGATTACTGTGTGATACAGATATAATATTGGAATCCAGTCTAACATTATCGGTCAGGATACTGTGTGATACAGATATAAGACTGGAATCCAGTCTAACATTATCGGTCAAGATTCTGTGTGATACAGATATAATACAGGCATCCAGTCTAGCATTATCGGTCAGGTTACTGTGTGATACAGATATAAGACAGGAATCCAGTCTAGCATTATCTTTCAAGATACTGTGTGATACAGATATAAGACTGGAATCCAGTCTAGCATTATCGTTCAAGATACTGTGTGATACAGATATAAGACTGGAATCCAGTCTAGCATTATCGTTCAAGATACTGTGTGATACAGATATAAGACAGGAATCCAGTCTAGCATTATCGTTCAAGATACTGTGTGATACAGATATAAGACTGGAATCCAGTCTAACATTATCGGTCAGGTTACTGTGTGATACAGATATAAGACTGGAATCCAGTCTAGCATTATCGCTCAGGATACTGTTTGATACAGATATAAGACTGGACTCCAGTCTAACATTATCGGTCAGGTTACTGTGTGATACAGATATAAGACAGGAATCCAGTCTAACATTATCGGTCAGGTTACTGTGTGATACAGATATAAGACTGGAATCCAGTCTAACATTATCGGTCAGATTACTGTGTGATACAGATATAATATTGGAATCCAGTCTAACATTATCGGTCAGGATACTGTGTGATACAGATATAAGACTGGAATCCAGTCTAACATTATCGGTCAAGATACTGTGTGATACAGATATAATACAGGAATCCAGTCTAGCATTATCGTTCAAGATACTGTGTGATACAGATATAAGACAGGAATCCAGTCTAGCATTATCTTTCAAGATACTGTGTGATACAGATATAAGACTGGAATCCAGTCTAGCATTATCGTTCAAGATACTGTGTGATACAGATATAAGACTGGAATCCAGTCTAGCATTATCGTTCAAGATACTGTGTGATACAGATATAAGACAGGAATCCAGTCTAGCATTATCGTTCAAGATACTGTGTGATACAGATATAAGACTGGAATCCAGTCTAACATTATCGGTCAGGTTACTGTGTGATACAGATATAAGACTGGAATCCAGTCTAGCATTATCGCTCAGGATACTGTTTGATACAGATATAAGACTGGACTCCAGTCTAACATTATCGGTCAGGTTACTGTGTGATACAGATATAAGACAGGAATCCAGTCTAACATTATCGGTCAGTATA
This sequence comes from Archivesica marissinica, assembly GCA_014843695.1. Classification (NCBI taxonomy): domain Eukaryota; kingdom Metazoa; phylum Mollusca; class Bivalvia; order Venerida; family Vesicomyidae; genus Archivesica; species Archivesica marissinica. Next base: position 3,403 of record JABXNX010001162.1, on the reverse strand, counting down.
GGGCCTACTGTGTGATACAGATATATATAGGACTGGAATCCAGTCTAACATTATCGGTCAGTATAGGGCCTACTGTGTGATACAGATATATGACTGGAATCCAGTCTAGCACTATCGCTCAGAATACTGTGTATTCTGGTGGAGAGGAGGCTCCTTGGCCGAGTGGTTAGGCTCGTTGACTCCAACTTACTTGTCACTCACCGCTCTATGTTCAAATCGCACTGGATGTGTCAGATTGTTTTATGTGGGGAAGCTATCATGTATGCTTATAAAATGTCGCTTGTTCTACACGTGAGCCCATCCGCACGTGTACTAATGCTCGAGGCAGCTTCCTCTAATAACAGCTGGAGAGACGCCGTATGGCATTTAGAAGCTGTTAATGAGATAGATTTTAAATCCACAACACAAACAATGAAATAAAAATAAGTACTGAGCACGATTCCGAATGTAAGTTTGATGCTTCTTATCTTGGTACTGGGCAGTCCTCTGTTGAAAACCAGGGATAGTCTAAGGTTGTCCTTACCCCGTACACCTGGAATACGACAATGTAAGTATTACACACAGAGCATATTGACAATACCATGTACACCTGAACATACAACACTCTAAGCCTATTGCCCATACCCCGTACACCTGAACATACAACACTCTAAGCATATTGACCATACCACGTACACCTGGAATACGACAATGTAAGTATTACACTCAGAGCATATTGACCATACCATGTACACCTGAACATACAACACTCTAAGCATATTGCCCATACCCCGTACACCTGAACATACAACACTCTAAGCATATTGACCATACCACGTACACCTGGAATACGACAATGTAAGTATTACACTCAGAGCACATTGACCATACCATGTACACCTGAACATACAACACTCTAAGCCTATTGCCCATACCCCGTACACCTGAACATACAACACTCTAAACCTATTGCACATACCATGTACACCTGTACATACACCACTCTAAACATATTGAACATACCATGTACACCTGTACATACACCACACTAAACCTATTGCCCATACCATGTACACCTGAACATATACCACTCTAAGCCTATTGCCCATACCATGTACACCTGAACACACGCCACTCTAAGCATATTGCCCATACCATGTACACCTGAAACAACAATGTAAGCATAGTGTAATGCCAGCGAGATTAAATATTGTAATATTGTTATAAGTCATGGAGAGTATATATGTAGGATATTAAATGAGTTGTCATTTGTTTTATTGAATTTATTTAATACGTCTTCTAAAAACGATAAAAACCAGTTAGAGCCGAGTTGTCGATTTTATGAGACGAGTTAAATTAATGCAATAATAAATGAACACGAATATAAGATCCTATTTATAACATTTAATCCACTCAATAAGTTGTCACTACCACCGTGAAGTGGCTGTCGCCAGAATATACATCAACTTTAAAACACTATCGTGACGTTATACCGTTGTACTTGCAGTCCATTATTATTAATTTTGGACTGCTGTCAAAAGGAGTATTATATTAAATCCTACGTGTACATGTACGAAATTAACAATTTTAATTAGTAGGATCTTGTTATATAAGTGTGTGTTTTAAGTAAGATATAAGCCTCAAACGGATCCAATATGTAAACTACTAGTACTGTCTTCGGTGCTACTATTGTTATAGTTAGTAAGTCATAGTCCCGAGATTATAAAACCATTCTCCAATCTCAAAGCTCAGTCTCAAGCGTCTGATTGGTTCAGCTGACAGTAACACTCAGAATCAACCAATCAGATCATTTGAGCTTGAGTTTGAGATCTGAGAACAGTTTTATAACCTCGGGGCCAGGAGAGGTAGATAGTGTAAGTGTTCTATAGTTTTTTGCGAAACAAATTCTTAACAAATTAATGTAATCGCTCTCGAGAACTCATTCCTAATGGAATACATCGTCATGAGCGATAGAGAAGAGGCACGTGTAATCTATGTGCTTGCACAAGAGCACACTCGTAACGGCTGCAGAAGGCGTGCACAAACCGAGCCTTGTCGACGTGGAAGTCGTGATAGCTCAGTGGTTGCGCGTTCGCTTCACGTGCGAAAGGCCCGGAGTTCGAGCCCCGCTGGAGCCGTTACGATTGTGTCCTTAGGCAAGGCATTTAAATTCCACATGCCTCTTCTCTCCCTCGTGGCGATGGATTCCATCAGGAATGAGGTCTCGAGAGTGATTAGTATAAGTTATAAGAACTTGTTTCGCAATCGAGCTAAAATAAATTTGTATAAACTACTAAACCGAGCCTTTCACACCTTATGAGAACGCGCTATAACTGTTACTTTCACTGAATACTCCCTAAAAGTAGATAGTTCCTATTAAGTGTTTTCCTCTGTTTTCATCGTTGTTCCTTTGCACAACATGCTAGCAATTTTATTCCACTATCGTTTCTTATGATTATTAAATATAGAATATTAGGTTACTGTCTTATAAATTTTAATTTATTAGGCGAGTCGGAGAGAAAATACAGGGCGAGGCTCTCGGCCGAGCCTTGTATTCTTTCGGAGACGAGCCTAATAAATTAAAATGTATAAGACAGTAACCTACTATTCTATTTATCCTACATTCTGAGTGTGCACCCGACACAAAAACAAACAAACTAGCCATGATAAACTCGCTACACACTTGGTAATATGTTGCGCATTGATATTTCTATTTATAGATAAATGATAAATGACATTTCTCTGACAACAGTAGTTTCCAGAGGGATCTCATCGAGTGCTGTTAATTTATCCCAAACAACCTGAACGTGTGCCTGTACACGACTTTCTTGGGACAGTTTCCAAACTCAGCAGACAACACAATGTGACGACAGACGCTTTGTTTATTTACAAACCGTAATCTGGGTCATAAAAGTAGTCCGTCACGAAAGCTTTATTAGGCACTGACTAATAAAGCAAAATGTATTAGGCAGGCCGTTTTTGTACGTTATTTCGCATGAAGGTAGGATAAATGTAAAAGTGTACTTCTTTGTAAAACAATGTTATCAGTTAATTAACACGATTTTGATAAAATCACAAGTATCATACCACAGCATCTGGTTAGGGAACAACAGTAAAAATAAAGGATTCCAACCAAAAGGACATATTAATATTTTATGAAAATCAGACTTTATCAGCCAAGGGAGGTAATAGAACATTAGAGATGTCTCTCATGTACTTACTATTTGGTGGAGTTCTTGCTCTTCTATATATGGCGTAGATTAGAATAGTTTAGCTTATGAGTATAATCCCAAGCGGAATTAGAGCATAGCAGATCAGCAGCACATAAAATAGAATCTGAAATAGATATAGAAAATATGTATGTTTATTAACATAATAAAAACAACGCTGCTCGTGGAAATACACATTTCAGTGAACACGAGTT
>JABXNX010001161.1:0-13511 GCA_014843695.1 Archivesica marissinica | reverse complement strand
ACCAGTCACGCAATCTACTCTCACTAACATCCTCACCAGTCACACAATCTACTCTCACTAACATCCTCACCAGTCACGCAATCTACTCTCACTAACATCATCACCAGTCACACAATCTACTCTCACTAACATCACCACCAGTCACACAATCTACTCTCATTAACATCATCACCAGTCACGCAATCTACTCTCACTACAACAACACCAATCTCACCAGTCACCAATCTACTCTCACTAACATCACACCATCACCAACATCTCACTAACATCATCACCAGTTACGCAATCTACTCTCACTAACATCACCACCAGTCACGCAAGCTACTCTCACTAACATCCTCACCAGTCACGCAATCTACTCTCACTAACATCATCACCAGTCACGCAATCTACTCTCACTAACATCCTCACCAGTCACGCAATCTACTCTCACTAACATCACCACCAGTCACGCAATCTACTCTCACTAACATCATCACCAGTCACGCAATCTACTCTCATTAACATCATCACCAGTCACGCAATCTACTCTCACTAACATCCTCACCAGTCACGCAATCTACTCTCACTAACATCCTCACCAGTCACACAATCTACTCTCACTAACATCATCACCAGTCACGCAATCTACTCTCACTAACATCCTCACCAGTCACACAATCTACTCTCAATAACATCATCACCAGTCACGCAATCTACTCTCACTAACATCCCACCAGTCACCAATCTACTCTCATTAACATCATCACCAGTCACGCAATCTACTCTCATACATCCTCACCAGTCACACAATCTACTCTCACTAACATCATCACCAGTCACGCAATCTACTATCACTAACATCATCACCAGTCACGCAATCTACTCTCACTAACATCACCACCAGTCACGCAATCTACTCTCACTAACATCATCACCAGTCACGCAATCTACTCTCACTAACATCATCACCAGTCACGCAATCTACTCTCACTAACATCATCACCAGTCACGCAATCTACTCTCACTAACATCATACCAGTCACGCAATCTACTCTCACTAACATCATCACCAGTCACGCAATCTACTCTCACTAACATCATCACCAGTCACGCAATCTACTCTCACTAACATCATCACCAGTCACGCAATCTACTCTCACTAACATCATCACCAGTCACACAATCTACTCTCACTAACATCCTCACCAGTCACGCAATCTACTCTCACTAACATCATCACCAGTCACGCAATCTACTCTCACTAACATCCTCACCAGTCACGCAATCTACTCTCACTAACATCATCACCAGTCACGCAATCTACTCTCACTAACATCACACCAGTCACAAATCTACTCTCACTAACATCATCACCAGTCACGCAATCTACTCTCACTAACATCATCACCAGTCACGCAATCTACTCTCACTAACATCATCACCAGTCACGCAATCTACTCTCACTAACATCATCACCAGTCACACAATCTACTATCACTAACATCACCACCAGTCACGCAATCTACTCTCACTAACATCATAACCAGTCACACAATCTACTCTCACTAACATCCTCACCAGTCACGCAATCTACTCTCACTAACATCCTCACCAGTTACGCAATCTACTCTCACTAACATCACCACCAGTCACGCAAGCTACTCTCACTAACATCCTCACCAGTCACGCAATCTACTCTCACTAACATCCTCACCAGTCACACAAGCTACTCTCACTAACATCCTCACCAGTCACGCAATCTACTCTCACTAACATCGCCACCAGTCACGCAATATACTCTCACTAACATCATCACCAGTCACGCAATCTACTCTCATTAACATCATCACCAGTCACGCAATCTACTCTCACTAACATCCTCACCAGTCACACAATCTACTCTCACTAACATCCTCACCAGTCACGCAATCTACTCTCACTAACATCATAACCAGTCACGCAATCTACTCTCACTAACATCCTAACCAGCCACACAATCTACTCTAAATAACATCATCACCAGTCACGCAATCTACTCTCACTTACATATTTCTTTAATCATACTTGCAAGTGCTATCCTCACCAGTCACACAATCTACTCTCACTAACATCATCACCATTCACGCAATCTACTATCACTAACACCATCACCAGTCACGCAATCTACTCTCACTAACATCAACACCAGTCACGCAATCTACTCTCACTAACATCATCACCAGTCACGCAATCTACTCTCACTAACATCATCACCAGTCACGCAATCTACTCTCACTAACATCACCAGTCACACAATCTACTCTCACTAACATCACCACAAGTCACGCAATCTACTCTCACTAACATCCTCACCAGTCACACAAGCTACTCTCACTAAAATCCTCACCAGTCACGCAATCTACTCTCACTAACATCATCACCAGTCACGCAATCTACTCACACTAACATCCTCACCAGTCACGCAATCTACTCTCACTAACATCACCACCAGTCACGCAATCTACTCTCACTAACATCATAACCAGTCACACAATCTACTCTAAATAACATCCTCACCAGTCACGCAATCTACTCTCACTAACATCCTCACCAGTCACGCAATCTACTCTCACTAACATCCTCACCAGTCACACAATCTACTCTCATTAACATCATCACCAGTCACGCAATCTACTCTCACTAACATCACCACCAGTCACACAATCTACTCTCATTAACATCACCACCAGTCACGCAATCTACTCTCACTAACATCACCACCAGTCACACAATCTACTCTCATTAACATCATCACCAGTCACGCAATCTACTCTCACTAACATCATCACCAGTCACACAATCTACTTTCATTAACATAATCACCAGTCACGCAATCTACTCTCACTAACATCACCACCAGTCACGCAAGCTACTCTCACTAACATCCTCACCAGTCACGCAATCTACTCTCACTAACATCCTCACCAGTCACACAAGCTACTCTCACTAACATCGCCACCAGTCACACAATATACTCTCACTAACATCATCACCAGTCACGCAATCTACTCTCACTAACATCATCACCAGTCACGCAATCTACTCTCACTAACATCATCACCAGTCACGCAATCTACTCTCACTAACAGCATCACCAGTCACGCAATCTACTCTCACTAACATCCTCACCAGTCACGCAATCTACTCTCACTAACATCCTCACCAGTCACACAATCTACTCTCATTAACATCATCACCAGTCACACAATCTATTCTCATTAACATCACCACCAGTCACGCAATCTACTCTCACTAACATCACCACCAGTCACACAATCTACTCTCATTAATATCATCACCAGTCACGCAATCTACTCTCACTAACATCATCACCAGTCACACAATCTACTTTCATTAACATAATCACCAGTTACGCAATCTACTCTCACTAACATCACCACCAGTCACGCAAGCTACTCTCACTAACATCCTCACCAGTCACGCAATCTACTCTCACTAACATCCTCACCAGTCACACAAGCTACTCTCACTAACATCCTCACCAGTCACGCAATCTACTCTCACTAACATCGCCACCAGTCACGCAATATACTCTCACTAACATCATCACCAGTCACGCAATCTACTCTCATTAACATCATCACCAGTCACGCAATCTACTCTCACTAACATCCTCACCAGTCACACAATCTACTCTCACTAACATCCTCACCAGTCACGCAATCTACTCTCACTAACATCATAACCAGTCACGCAATCTACTCTCACTAACATCCTAACCAGCCACACAATCTACTCTAAATAACATCATCACCAGTCACGCAATCTACTCTCACTTACATATTTCTTTAATCATACTTGCAAGTGCTATCCTCACCAGTCACACAATCTACTCTCACTAACATCATCACCATTCACGCAATCTACTATCACTAACACCATCACCAGTCACGCAATCTACTCTCACTAACATCACCACCAGTCACGCAATCTACTCTCACTAACATCATCACCAGTCACGCAATCTACTCTCACTAACATCATCACCAGTCACGCAATCTACTCTCACTAACATCACCAGTCACGCAATCTACTCTCACTAACATCACCACAGTCACGCAATCTACTCTCACTAACATCCTCACCAGTCATACAAGCTACTCTCAATAACATCATCACCAGTCACGCAATCTACTCTCACTAACATCACCACCAGTCACACAATCTACTCTCATTAACATCATCACCAGTCACGCAATCTACTATCACTAACATCATCACCAGTCACGCAATCTACTATCACTAACATCATCACCAGTCACGCAATCTACTCTCACTAACATCATCACCAGTCACACAATCTACTCTCACTAACATCATCACCAGTCACGCAATCTACTCTCACTAACATCATCACCAGTCACGCAATCTACTCTCACTAACATCATCACCAGTCACACAATCTACTCTCACTAACATCCTCACCAGTCACGCAATCTACTCTCACTAACATCCTCACCAGTCACGCAATCTACTCTCACTAACATCCTCACCAGTCACGCAATCTACACTCACTAACATCCTCACCAGTCACGCAATCTACTCTCACTAACATCCACCAGTCACGCAATCACTCTCACTAACATCATCACCAGTCACGCAATCTACTCTCACTAACATCATCACCAGTCACGCAATTACTCTCATAACATCATCACCAGTCACGCAATCTACTCTCACTAACATCATCACCAGTCACACAATCTACTTTCATTAACATAATCACCAGTTACGCAATCTACTCTCACTAACATCACCACCAGTCACGCAAGCTACTCTCACTAACATCCTCACCAGTCACGCAATCTACTCTCACTAACATCCTCACCAGTCACACAAGCTACTCTCACTAACATCCTCACCAGTCACGCAATCTACTCTCACTAACATCGCCACCAGTCACGCAATATACTCTCACTAACATCATCACCAGTCACGCAATCTACTCTCATTAACATCATCACCAGTCACGCAATCTACTCTCACTAACATCCTCACCAGTCACACAATCTACTCTCACTAACATCCTCACCAGTCACGCAATCTACTCTCACTAACATCATAACCAGTCACGCAATCTACTCTCACTAACATCCTAACCAGCCACACAATCTACTCTAAATAACATCATCACCAGTCACGCAATCTACTCTCACTTACATATTTCTTTAATCATACTTGCAAGTGCTATCCTCACCAGTCACACAATCTACTCTCACTAACATCATCACCATTCACGCAATCTACTATCACTAACACCATCACCAGTCACGCAATCTACTCTCACTAACATCACCACCAGTCACGCAATCTACTCTCACTAACATCATCACCAGTCACGCAATCTACTCTCACTAACATCATCACCAGTCACACAATCTACTCTCACTAACATCACCAGTCACGCAATCTACTCTCACTAACATCACCACAAGTCACGCAATCTACTCTCACTAACATCCTCACCAGTCATACAAGCTACTCTCAATAACATCATCACCAGTCACGCAATCTACATTCACTAACATCACCACTAGTAACACAATCTACTCTCATTAACACCATCACCAGTCACGCAATCTACTATCACTAACATCATCACCAGTCACGCAATCTACTATCACTAACATCATCACCAGTCACGCAATCTACTCTCACTAACATCATCACCAGTCACACAATCTACTCTCACTAAAATCATCACCAGTAACGCAATCTACTCTCACTAACATCATCACCAGTCACGCAATCTACTCTCACTAACATCATCATTAGTCACACAATCTACTCTCACTAACATCTTCACCAGTCACGCAATCTACTCTCACTAACATCCTCACCAGTCACGCAATGTACTCTCACTAACATCCTCACCAGTCACGCAATCTAGACTCACTAACATCCTCACCAGTCACGTAATCTACTCTCACTAACATCCCCACCAGTCATGCAATCTACTCTCACTAACATCATCACCAGTCACGCAATATACTCTCACTAACATCCTCACCAGTCACGCAATCTACTCTCACTAACATCATCACCAGTCACGCAATCTACTCTCACTAACATCATCACCAGTCACGCAATCTACTCTCACTAACATCTTTCTTCAATCATCAATGCAAGAGCTATAGTCGTGATAGCGCAGTGGATGTGCGTTCGCTTCTGATGCGAAAGGTCCGGAGTTCGAGCCCCGCTGGTGCCGTTATGATTGTGCCCTTAGGCAAGGCAGTTAAATTCCACATTGCCTCTTCTCTCGCCCTCGTGGCGATGGATTCCATCAGGAATGAGGTCTCGAGGATGATTAATATAAGCTGTAAGAACTTGTTTCGCAATCGAGCTAAAATAAATTTGTATATACTAAGTGCTATATACCCTCACAAATCACTCAACGCATCACCTGATCTTGCAGAGGATTGCTCAATCTGAGAGTGTGGATAAGCTTTTGCGACCTTATGCGTACGATATGATCTAAATGACAACAGTACCTTTACATAATTATATGTAGTTTCATATGCTTGCGCTACAACACTAATTTAGAACAGGTTTTATGTATACTATTTACTGGCCCTTTTTAAATGACATCTGTCAGAAATGGAAATAGCTGCCCACTGCAAGTGACGAAACTAGGTATATATGTACATACTAGTACATGTAATACAAATGACTAAAGACACGTGTAAAATCATATAATATTTAATTTTACTGGATTTAGCGAGTCATATTCCACCAAATCAGTGAACACATTTTTTTAAATATTTAAACTTGCAATGATGTTTCAAGTTGATGCTATTCAGTGTCTCATGTTTTCTTTCCAGCTTGTTGCCATCTGGTTAAATAACACCGAGGTGGTGCTGTCCTTGTTACTTCATGACTCACTGTAAGGAAGACTACTATAATTTAAATTTGTTGAAAAATTCAAACAGACATTCTAACAGATAACTTATAGTGTAGCCTAACACAGACAACTAGATGAGAATACGACCATCACTAATGTAAACATATGGTTCTAATGTTATGCATGTATGATTTCAAACGGCAGTTCTGAATCCAAAATTAGAGATTCATCAACACACGTAACAACATTGGGTTCAATGGAATGACTGGTATGACACAGATTATTAAACCGCATCGTTAGCAACGGGGGTCGTTAGCAACGGTGGTCGTTAGCAACGGGGTTTATTTCGTTTGGCTACATCCGTCCGTCTGTCTGTGAATAGGATGACTCAAAGTAATACAATTGTTGATGGAGTTTGATTAAGCTTTGTAAATAGATAGAGGGTGTAGAGAGTGATTAATATAAGTTGAACGAACTTGTTTCGCAATCGAGCTAAAATAAATTTGTTATAACTAATGCCTGTGGTCAGGGCGGCCAACCATGTGTCCACTCTAATTAACTTCAATATGGTAAACCGTACATGCTTATTGGTCGAGCGGCTAGCCTGTTGGTTCGAGTCCCCTGGGATCTTCAAACTCGTTGAAGTGAGGAAGCTATCCAGCTGGCTTGGGGTCTACCAGGGTACCCGTCCATGTGTGAAATACTGCTCAGATTGGCACACTGGGTCTTCCTCCACCAAATGCTGAATAGTCGCCATATTATATAAGCTGTTGAAAATCCCCAAAACAAACATAATATTTATAATGATGTATTATTCAACATGGCTATCATGTTTTCGAGTGCATCCAGTGCTTTACCCAGACTGCCTGAAAGCAAATGCTACGGCATTTAATCGAATCATTTACCATAATATAACAATCGATGTGCGCATACTGTATATGCACATAATGTACATAGTTTGACAAATGTGTTCACAATATTACAGGAAGGTAGAATTAATAATACAGGGATGGATCATTGTAAAGGTCAGTCATTAATCGTCACAGTATTACAGGTAGGTTGGCATAAAACAGGGCTCAGGCATTGTACGTACATGGCAGCCATTAATCGTCACATTATTACAGGTAGGCTAGCATAAAACAGGAATCAGACATTGTACGTACAGGACAGCCATTAATCGACACAGTATTACAGGTAGGTTGGCATAAAACAGGGCTCAGGCATTGTACGTACATGGCAGCCATTAATCGTCGCAGTATTACAGGTAGGCTGGCATAAAACAAGGCTCAGGCATTGTACGTACAGGGCAGCCATTAATCGTCACATTATTACAGGTAGGCTAGCATAAAACAGCGCTCAGACATTGTACGTACAGGACAGCCATTAATCGTCGCAGTATTACAGGTAGGTTGGCATAAAACAGGGCTCAGGCATTGTACGTATTGGGCAGCCATTAATCGTCACAGTATTACAGGTAGGTTGGCATGAAACAGGGCTCAGGCATTGTACGTACATGGCAGCCATTAATCGTCACAGTATTACAGGTAGGTTGGCATAAAACAGGGCTCAGGCATTGTACGTACATGGCAGCCATTAATCGTCGCAGTATTACAGGTAGGTTGGCATAAAACAGGGCTCAGACAGTGTACGTACAGGGCAGCCATTAATCGTCGCAGTATTACAGGTAGGTTGGCATAAAACAGGGCTCAGGCATTGTACGTACAGGACAGCCATTAATCGTCACAGTATTACAGGTAGGTTGGCATACAACAGAGCTCAGTCACTGTACGTACATGGCAGCCATTAATCGACACATTATTACAGGTAGGCTAGCATAGAACAGCGCTCAGACATTGTACGTACATGGCAGCCATTAATCGACACATTATTACAGGTAGGCTAGCATAGAACAGCGCTCAGACATTGTACGTACAGGACAGCCATTAATCGTCAGAACATCATAGCCGACACGACACGCTATGTCCCAACGTTCGTGCTTGTGCATAACAACATGAAGTCACTGAGCAGCCAAGCCGACTAGGTCACATAAGCCCATACCTTTATTTTATGTTTTCAGGAGACTGTTTTGCTTTGCTGATTGTTTTCGAATTTAAAGTCGCATATACAGTTTAGTCATGTGGGAACTCTCCAGCTGTTAGTGGTGGTGAAGACTATAGTCGACCACCGAGTAGTATATAAGACACTCTCCAGCTGTTAGTGGTGGTGAAGACTATAGTTGACCACGGAGTAGTATATCAGACACTCTCCAGCTGTTAGTGGTGGTGAAGACTATAGTTGACCACGGAGTAGTATATAAGACACTCTCCAGCTGTTAGTGGTGGTGAAGACTAGAGTTGACCACCGAGTAGTATATCAGACACGGCCACGTAACTGGGGAGAATCACCGACCTTCCCCATGCAGCTGGATAACTTCTTCACATGAACACAATCGACACATTTAATAGAATTTGAACATACTGCACTGCGGTGAGGGGTAAGGGATTTGAACATACTGCACTGCGGTGAGGGGTAAGCGATTTGAACATACTGCACTGCGGTGAGGCATAAGCGATTTGAACCTACTGCACTGCGGTGAGGGGTAAGGGATTTGAACATACTGCACTGCGGTGAGGGGTAAGCGATTTGAACATACTGCACTGCGGTGAGGGGTAAGCGATTTGAACATACTGCACTGCGGTGAGGGGTAAGGGATTTGAACCTACTGCACTGCGGTGAGGGGTAAGGGATTTGAACATACTGCACTGCGGTGAGGGAAAGCGATTTGAACCTACTGCACTGCGGTGAGGGGAAAGCGATTTAACATACTGCACTGCGGTGAGGGAAAGCGATTTGAACCTACTGCACTGCGGTGAGGGGAAAGCGATTTGAACCTACTGCACTGCGGTGAGGGGAAAGCGATTTGAACATACTGCACTGCGGTGAGGGAAAGCGATTTGAACCTACTGCACTGCGGTGAGGGGAAAGCGATTTGAACATACTGCACTGCGGTGAGGGGAAAGCGATTTGAACATACTGCACTGCGGTGAGGGGTAAGCGATTTGAACCTACTGCACTGCGGTGAGGGGTAAGGGATTTGAACATACTGCACTGTCGTGAGTGGTAAGCGATTTGAACCTACTGCACTGCGGTGAGGGGTAAGGGATTTGAACATACTGCACTGCGGTGAGGGGTAAGCGATTTGAACCTACTGCATTGCGGTGAGGGGTAAGGGATTTGAACATACTGCACTGTCGTGAGCGGTAAGGGATTTGAACATACTGCACTGCGGTGAGGCATAAGCGATTTGAACATACTGCACTGTCGTGAGCGGTAAGGGATTTGAACATACTGCACTGCGGTGAGGGGTAAGGAATTTGAACATACTGCACTGCGGTGAGGGGTAAGCGATTTGAAGGCAACTGTCGTAACCACTCGGCCACGAATTCCCTAAACTGACACAATTACATTTACCTTTGCTACAAGCATGTAACAAAACAAAGGGATTCGGGGCCGTCGCTGGAGCTAGTTTGATGTTACACACGGCCAAATATGCTTGTTTGTCTAGTGAGCATAGCGAGCGAGTACGCTAGGGGGTCTGGGGGCATGCACCCCCCGCCCCCGAGATTTTTTGAAATGAGGAAGCAATATCCTGCATTTCAATGCATTTTGTAACATACAATTGCAGGACTAAAGTTCTTACGACAATCCGTATACATTAGGGATGGCAACGAATATCACAATCACCATTCGTTGCCATCCCTAGTATAAATGTATAAATTAAGGCTAGATGTATAATATACATGATCTATCGCCCTTATCAATTAAACAAGCCCGTAAAATAGCATAAACTAAATTTCGAGTTGCACCATATTTGCAATGGGCTCAATTAATCCACCACTCCATACATCACGGCGCATATGTATCGCTACTACCCCAACGGGGTTTTATTGCATTTTTGGAATTTTCATTTTTTTTCATTTTCTGAGACCAATGATACGCACGCGACGGGCCTGGGAATGTTAATATATTGTATTTCTAACACATATACTAGTACAGTACATGTAGCACAAGGGGATAACTGGCTTGGTTCAAAATCGCTCAACTAACAAAACATGATATTTACTTCGACCAGGTGAGCTAGCAACACGTAATATGTAAAACTAGTTTACACATGCTGATGGCGAAGATAAAGTGTGCATGCGTCTGAGCTGAGTGGTGCTGGATTCTAATTTAGTTGTTAACATATGTTTTCATTTCCTTCATATTTAGCAATTATTAAATAAAAAATACGGTAATATGCATGCGTTCAACTTTCGGATCCTTCCATGGCAGAACGTAACACTGGAATATTATTTAAATTTGATGCGTAAAGAGTGACATGTGTGTAAATGAAATGGAAGTATACGATGCAAGCATGATATACCAATATATACTATAGTGTGGCGTCCGTGGTCCAGTGGTAGAGCGTCGGATTTGGAATCGAACGGTCCCGGGTTCGATACTCGGTCAGGCCACGTATGTAGTGTCATTGAGCAAGGCACCTCACACACATTGCTTAGTACTGGTTAACCACCTAGGTCGGCTAAGCCTGCCCAGGAAAACATGTCTAGGTCCCCGCAAGGGGTTTGACATTAATGGAACATACATACACACCAATTGCTAAATATATTTACCACAGTGAAGCATATATGTAATAATGATTAAATGACTGTATGAAATATGAATACATGTATATAGTTCAGTGTATATTATAGAGTCAATGCCTACTAACTGCAATATTATGTGATCAACTGTTCATACTGCCCAATGTGTACATCGCTATTGCATTTCATTCAATGAACATATGTTAGCTTGGATCCCTGTGGCATCAGTACAAATTGCTTAACAATATTAATATGATATATCTTTATTTCGTAATAAGCCATTTCTGGCCCATGAACAAAGCATCAATACAAAACATTACAAAGTGAAACATGTATAGTAATATGGTGACGGACACTAATCTCAACGAACAATTATGGGTTAACCATTGCGCTAATCGGACAGCCAATTATCCATACACTTTAACCACATCCTATGTAGTTCATACATCGATCGAAACTATTAACCCGCGAGTCATTCCTTAAATGTGTACATCGCAATTGCATTTCTTTCGATGAACATATGTGCTCCGATTGTATACATTTTCGTATGAAGGTTCCCAACTAATGATATGCAACTGACATGTGCACTCGAAGTTACGCGCATGCGCATTCGCAGTGTTATGCAGCGTTCGTCACTGTATCACTTGTATTAAATATACATGTATATTTCTATTCTGTATTTACATTGTACATTTTAACAGATTTAATACATCCAATTAAACTCTGAATTGTTTTCCGAGAATGAAACCAAACATCTTTCAATCGATCTACCAAAATCTTCGGGAGAATAGATTTATAGGCTGTGAAAAGTTCATAAATGATGTCAGAGAATGTCGATAGTCTATACGAGATACACTGGAGGACCCGTCTGTCATCTCTCGGAAGTTGCTCCGAGTTAAGTAGCACCGATGTGTTCTCGAGCACGTTGTTTATTTCAGCATATAGATCAACGGTGTTTCGCAGAAAGTATGGAACCTTGTCACTCTCCCGGTTGAAAGTTTTATTCTGAAAGACCGTGTCTAGTGTTATACTAATAGCATCGCCCCTTCGTTCAGCTCGAACAAGATAATGTTGTATATGTTTGGTCATGGGTTTGATGTGTGATTTCATATTCCGAAGCCTAATGTCATGCTGATTGGCTCTATGAACAAGCGCCATCTTGTACCATTTTTGCCGATTCTTTCGGTCAAGAGGGCTTTTTGCAGCAAATGTTATTTTGGTAGTGTTATAATCATCCACGCGGCCGTATTTATAACACTCGTCGTGAGTCCTAGATCCCCAAAGTTGACTACATCCCCAACAGAAATTTGCGTTACATACACAGATCATCGATGGGCACCCGCCACTCTTCTCAACGAACCGTTTACATGCTGGGCAGCGCTTTCCTCGAACAATCACTGAAGATTTTGCTTCGGGGGGCTCGATGGAAATATCTCCAGTATCTCTCATTTTCTTGTAATAATTCTTAACTGATTCGCAACTGGCTGGCCAATGTGGGGACTCAAGGCATTCGAAGCACACTTTACAACCGCACATACATTCTGAATTCGTCGCGTCTTCACAATTTCTCTTCAAGACTCTGTCACATTTCTCATTAGGGCACCATCTTGTCGTATTATGTTGCTCCACCTGTGTGTCATGACAATATTGCGCGTGCTTAATGACGTCACGCATATTAATGAGCGACAGGACAGTGCCCGGATCTACACATTTATTACAGTCATATTCAGGACATCGGAAATCATGCGCAACTGTATTTAGTGTCATTTCAAAGTATTCTTGCCAACATGTATCACAGAACCAGTGGCTGCACGCCATAAGAGCCGTCCCCGGGTTTGTGTTACCAATATTGGTGTAACAAATAGAACACAATCGACCATATGGAGATGCTATATTGTTGTAGTCGTCTTCCACACATGCATCAAATCTTGGAACCAGTTCATATCCCATGTCAACAGCGTCTTTCATTATTTCAGGAACATGTG
>JABXNX010001160.1:0-13515 GCA_014843695.1 Archivesica marissinica | reverse complement strand
CCGTTTTGGACAAATTTATGATATTTGAAATTTTCACTTTCGGTTTTGAACTGTAAATATATACTGCGTAACAGCCAAATGGGCATATACGCCATATTTGGTCATATCTCCTCCCACTTATGCAAATATTTCAATCGGAAAGCCATACAAGACCGTAATACACAGGACATATTTTGGGGTCAATTTTTTATCGGAACACCGATTGCGCAATAATGCGCAGTAAAGATGCGTGGTGGTTGCTACTTAGGGTCCAGGATAACTATGCATACTTTTAACTTTCTTTTGACGAGCAACATGTCAATTTTCAGCAAAAAGTACTAAAGCGTCTTACATAGTCTAGCTTTGTTCTGTATCTTGTGTAACCGGTTACCCAACTGTTCGTTCCAAGTTCTAACTTTGTTATGAGCGTTGAGTTGGCAGCTATTCCTGAGTCCTTCCTGATACTTCCTGATACTGTCCTTCCTTGTCTCGCCCAATCTCTCGGAATCTCGTCTCGTGCTGCCGTGGTGATATTTCCCCGGCCTCCAGCCGTACCGTACCGTAGTTATCACCACAGTACTTTCGATTTTAATGTTCGATGTTGTAGTAAAATTTACCAGATTGTCGTATTTGCTTTTAAAAGAACCAGAGTAGACTAGATCAACACCGTAGGCCTACAAGACTGCCATATTAGACTAGATCAACACGGTACCAGACTGTCGTATTTGACTAGATCAACACGGTACCAGACTGTCATATTTGACTAGATCAATACGGTACCAGACTGTCGTATTTGACTAGATCAACACCGTACCAGACTGTCGTACTGCCATTTTAGACTAGATCATCACCGTAGGCCTACAAGACTGCCATATTAGACTAGATCAACACGGTACCAGACTGTCGTATTTGACTAGATCAACACCGTACCAGACTGTCGTACTGCCATATTAGACTAGATCAACACGGTACCAGACTGCCATATTAGACTAGATCAACACGGTACCAGACTGCCATATTAGACTAGATCAACACGGTACCAGACTGCCATATTAGACTAGATCAACACCGTACCAGACTGTCGTACTGCCATATTAGACTAGATCAACACGGTACCAGACTGCCATATTAGACTAGATCAACACGGTACCAGACTGCCATATTAGACTAGATCAACACGATACCAGACTGCCATATTAGACTAGATCAACACGGTACCAGACTGCCATATTAGACTAGATCATCACGGTACCAGACTGCCATATTAGACTACATCAACACGGTACCAGACTGTCATATTAGACTACCGATAAATAACTGGTAACGATAAATAAACTGACTAATATAAACCAGGATGCGACGCCCCGAGTAACCAGGGGTAACGATAAATAAACTGACTAATATACATCAGGATGCGACGCCCCGAGTAACCAGGGGTAACCATAAATAAACTGACTAATATAAACCAGGATGCGACGCCCCGAGTAACCAGGGGTAACGATAAATAAACTGACTAATATACACCAGGATGCGACGCCCCGAGTAACCAGGGGTAACGATAAATAAACTGACTAATATATGAAAGGAATGTTACCTTAAAATAATCCAATGTCGAAATTTGGGAGTCAATTTTAATAGTATTCTAGAAGCTTATATACATTATGGAAAGCCAAACAGATCGCTCACTATATAGCAAAGATTGTCTGTGCAATATGAATCGCTTAACACTAAATGTAAACGCCGATTTATTATCTGTGGTTTATTTATCTTGGTTACGCCACTAGAGTCCTGTAATTTGAGCTACATAGACAGATTAGTATCTTGATTAGTTAGACATTTTTTCAGTAAATGCACTAATTTTGGAAACATTGTTTGTTCTGTTGATTGGACAGTAACATGGTGAAAGGAATATGTTTGTAGAATGGGTGATGCTAATCCTAAAAAAAGTTTAACCTATATTTATTTTACAACGATTGCGAAGCAAGTTTTAACATATTAATCCCTCTCGTTGGCGCAGATGAAAGCGTGTATGTGGTCATTCGTGTGGGAGGACACCGGAGTACCCGGAGAAAACCCACTTGTCCGATCTGGAGACAACCGTACCATCTCACATACTTCCCGATCCGAGGATCGAACCCGGGTTGCATTGACGACTACCGTATACCATCTGTAATCTTATTCAGCAATATTCAAAGAGTAGACACAGGTACAAGATGCTTCAGCAATATTCAAAAAGCCGAAACAGGTACAGATCGTGTCTGTCAATAAAGCAACCGAGATCGGTACAACCCAAAGGAGCGAATTGGAGAGTACACGACCAGAGAACGTTTACGGGCCTATATCTAGAACTAAATATTTGGATAATCGGCGATTTCCCCATCATTTATTCATCGATTGGGTTGAAATTTGGAATATACATGTATATATATAAACATGTAATACGTATTTCAATGCAATTTCATTTCAATTGAACTTCAATAAATGATAAAACTTAACAAATAAAAAGCACAACTATCAAATTGAAATTCGCAAAATGGCGACAATGAGATAAAATAAAATTCAGACAAAGTGAAAACTCACTCAAAATAACAGCATAAACTCTGCAAGAATGAATACTTTGTATGCTCACCTCTGGCTCTCAGCACATGCAGACAATCATTGTCTCATGGACAGTATGTAGTTCCTGATAAACCTCTGAGGGATGTCGTTCCACTCATGAACGGGTATGTCCAGGTAGGACTGACACTCGAACTCACAGCGATATGGGGCAAGTGGTTAGTTTATACACATTTATTTGAGCTCGATTGCGAAACAAGATATTTCAACTTATATTAATCACTCTCGAGACCTCATTCCTGATGGAATCCATCGCCACGAGGGAGAGAGAAGAGGCAACGTGGAATTTGGCCGGCCTGTAACATGCCAATTGCGCGAGCGCGCTCTAGGTTATTCCGAAACCATTGTGTGTGTTTTTGGTGTGGTTTCCGTAATAGAACATTGAGATGAACACGAATATCGATTTTCTGCACCCGCCATGAAATTCTCGTGCATAGTGATGTAATCATACACGTGACAACGCGCACATGTGGGCAATCGTCACGGTGTATGATTTTACCATTTTTATTTTGCTGTTCTATTATTACGATAAGGAGCACACATTCAAATCAATACTATTAACCATATTTGAACAAAATCAAATGAAAAAGGTCTAGTTAGAGCATCCGTTCAGTGTACATCCCTAGAATATGACCATGCTAGTCAATAAAGCAACCGAGATCGGTACAACCCATATGAGAGCATTGGAGAGTACACGACAAGAGAACGTGTACGGGCCTATATCTAAAACGGTTGAAACTCTGGCTAAGTATATGTACCACATAAAGCTTGCACATACCAACATGTACGACATCAGTTTGATTTATTCCAGAGTCAGTTGTTGGAATGTTAACCAGTTCTAGGAAAATTGACTAGCATATTAAATCACGAACTAACCCTAGTCCCAATGTCCATGTTTTGTGGACAATATCCCCCCCGGACAATACCCCGGGGACAATACCCCCGGGTCAATATCCCCCCAGACAATATCCCCCCTTGGACAATATCCCCCCTTGGACAATATCCCCACTGGACAATATCCCCCTGGACAATATCCCCCCCGGACAATATTCCCCCTGGACAATATCCCCCCCGGACAATATCCCCCTGGACAATATCCCCCCCGGACAATATCCCCCGTTCTCTCCATGCAGCACTCATCTAACCAGATTATATGCTTAGTGATATATGGGTCAGTGGTTCTCTACATGCAGCACTCATCTAACCAGATTATATGCTTCGTGATATATGGGTAAGTGGTTCTCTACATGCAGCACTCATCTAACCAGATTATGCTTATTGATATATGGGTCAGTGGTTCTCTCCATGCAGCACTCATCTAACCAGATTATATGCTTAGTGATATATGGGTAAGTGGTTCTCTCCATGCAGCACTCGTCTAACCAGATTATATGCTTAGTGATATATGGGTAAGTGGTTCTCTCCATGCAGCACTCATCTAACCAAATAATATGCGTATTGATATATGGGTAAGTGGTTCTCTCCATGCAGCACTCATCTAACCAGATTATATGCTTAGTGATATATGGGTCAGTGGTTCTCTCCATGCAGCACTCATCTAAACAGATTATATGCTTAGTGATATATGGGTCAGTGGTTCTCTACATGCAGCACTCATCTAACCAGATTATATGCTTAGTGATATATGGGTCAGTGGTTCTCTACATGCAGCACTCATCTAACCAGATTATATGCTTCGTGATATATGGGTAAGTGGTTCTCTACATGCAGCACTCATCTAACCAGATTATGCTTATTGATATATGGGTCAGTGGTTCTCTCCATGCAGCACTCATCTAACCAGATTATATGCTATGATATATGGGAGTCATGGTTCTCTACATACAGCACTCCTCTAACCAATTATATGCATTATTATATATGGGTATGTGTCTCTCCATTCAGCACTCATCAACGCAATTATCTTATTGATATATGGGTCGTGGTTCTCTACATGCAGCACGCATCTACCAGATAAAAAATATATTCTTAGTGATATATTGGTCTGGTTTTGTTGTTTGTGTTTTCTTTCTCTTCATGCAGCACTCATCTACCAGATTATATTGCTTATGATACTAATTGTCCAGTGGTCTCTCCATGCGCCCTCTTCTAACACAATTATAGGCTCTCGTGATATATGGGTCGTGGGTTCATCTACATACAGCACTCATCTACCCATTATTATTGCTGAGTGATCATGGGTCAGTGGTTTCTCACCATTGCGCACTCATTTCCTACACCACAAGATTATAATGAATCGTTGTGATATATGGGTCAGTGGTTCTCTCCATGCAGCACTCATCTAACCAGATTATATGCTTAGTGATATATGGGTCAGTGGTTCTCTCCATGCAGCACTCATCTAACCAGATTATATGCTTAGTGATATATGGGTCAGTGGTTCTCTACATGCAGCACTCATCTAACCAGATTATATGCTTAGTGATATATGGGTCAGTGGTTCTCTCCATGCAGCACTCATCTAACCAGATTATGCTTATTGATATATGGGTCAGTGGTTCTCTCCATGCAGCACTAATCTAACCAGATTATATGCTTAGTGATATATGGGTCAGTGGTTCTCTCCATGCAGCACTCATCTAACCAGATTATATGCTTAGTGATATATGGGTCAGTGGTTCTCTCCATGTAGCACTCATCTAACCAGATATAGCACTCATCTAACCAGATAAATAAGTGAAAGATCGACAGACTGGATCCCAGGTTATACACGCACACGTAAATAAGTGAAAGATCGACAGACTGGATCCCAGGTTATATACACACACGTAAATAAGTGAAAGATAGACAGACTGGATGCCAGGTTATATACACATACGTAAATAAGTGAAAGATCGACAGACTGGATGCCAGGTTATATACACACACGTAAATAAGTGAAAGATAGACAGACTGGATCCCAGGTTATATACACATGCGTAAATAAGTGAACGATCGACAGACTGGATCCCAGGTTATATACGCATAAGTAGCTAAATACCATGGATTAACAACTGCTAGGCCGCTCGCCCACATGGTTCGCCGGAGGCGAGGGTAAATAAGCTCAACAAGGTGTGTGCGAACGTATATATGTAATTTAAGAAGCAATCAAATCGCTCGGGACAATTGGCATGTCTTAGGCATGATAGTATCGTGGTAGCATTGTGAAACAGACCCCGGGCTACATTACCCAGGGGCGTACCCAGGATTTTCTGAGGGGGGGATGCCGAGATTGGCTGGCCGAGCTATCAGTTAAACTTTATTTTGATATACATGTATTGTATTTTTTGTTAAAAATCTCATAAAGAGAGAAATAATGACAAAAACTATTTCAATTTTTATAAGGTCACCAATAATGTTGATCAGCTCATTCTGGATTCTAGCAGAGGTGTATGTAGCATTTCGTTGTGCTGTGGTCAAGTGATGTGCAAGATTACTGTCTCCTGCATCAACCCGGAACTCCAGCAAAGCCCTGAAGTTACCATGGTTGATGTTTGGATTTGCTTTTGTCTGCTTATCACTGTCAAGATGGCCTCTGAGGGCAATGTTCTGTCTGCCACAAAACAACACGGTCTTCACAATGGGCACCAGTCTCTGTCTGTTGGCAGCAACTCTTTCAGCCAGGGCAGTATCTATATGTTGGTGGACTGGCTCCTGTTGGCCCTGCATCACCTTCATGAAGTGGTCAGCCTTGGTGACAGCCTCACAGTGGGTGCACTTGGTGTCATGTGCCTTCAACTCCTCTAGAGCTTTCTTGAAGTTAGTGAGTGGTCTGCTCACAAGCACACCCAGGTCTATGCCCTCACGACCAACACCAAACAGTATACAAGGTAAGCAGAAACCTCCAGCAGCGTGCACACTATACTCCAACCAGCTATACCTCTGCAACCAGCTTGACTGGAAACGTCTCTGGGAACCACGCTTGTCTGGTCTGCCTGGAAACTGGAAGTTAGGTGGTGGGATGTAGCGGTTAGTCAGCATCTTGAATCTCTTTTCACTAGTCAGTGTGCGCCTTTCATTATATGAGGCATATGTGTGAAAAAGGTCTGAAGCACACATGTAAAGATGAGAAACAAGGACAATAGGGGCTGTGTTTGATTATTATACACCTCTGAAAGGTGACAAATCTTCAAAGAGTCATTTACAATAGGGTTAGCATGATTTTTACACCTCACAAAGGATGAGAAAACTTCAACAGGTTACTACAATGGGACCTATATAGCATTATTCAAAACTTTTTATGATAAATTTAGTCCAAGGTTGTTGAAGTTCAATCTTTACCGGTGCAAGTTTGGTTTGGGGGGGGCAAGGCCCCCTTCGCTCCCCCCTGGGTACGACCCTGTTACCTAATGTTCCTGTAAGAAGAATATTATTTATGAAAATAAAAATGAATAGCCCACTATACGATACGTATTGCCAATTATGTCACGATGGAACGATCACCCGATCGAATGATTGAAGTTTAAATAGTTTAATCATTGGGCACTATTGAACACGAACAATAAGGTGTCTGTACTGTTCTATTACATAGCTATACAGTTATATACTTTAAAATCATACAACGTATCGTGTGTCTCCAAACCTTTTGTGTGTGTCACCTGCAATTTGTATTATATTATTATTATATTAAACTTGCTGTGTAAGGGTATTGTACGGAAGCCTACAGGGGCCATTTTGACTTATGACTTACATCTTAGGATTTAGAACTTAGGACTTAGAACATAGATGTTAAGACTTACGACTTAGACGTAAAGCATCGGTGAGTGCGTGCATGCGTGCATCGGTGAGTGTGTGAGTGTGTGAGTGCATGAGTGTGTAAGTGTGTGAGTGCGTGGGTGTGTAAGTGTGTGAGTGCGTGGGTGCGTGAGTGAGTGCGTGCATCGGTGAGTGCGTGCATGCGTGCATCGGTGAGTGTGTGAGTGTGTGAGTGTGTGAGTGCGTGAGTGTGTAAGTGTGTGAGTGCGTGAGTGTGTAAGTGTGTGAGTGCGTGGGTGCGTGAGTGAGTGCGTGCATCGGTGAGTGCGTGCATGCGTGCATCGGTGAGTGCGTGAGTGCGTGCATCGGTGAGTGCGTGCATCGGTGAGTGCGTGAATCATTGAGTGCGTGCATCGGTGAGTGCGTGCATCATTGAGTGCGTGCATCGGTGAGTGCGTGAGTGCGTGCATCATTGAGTGCGTGCATCGGTGAGTGCGTGCATCATTGAGTGCGTGCATCATTGAGTGCGTGCATCGGTGAGTGCGTGCATCTGAGTGCGTGCATCATTGAGTGCGTGCATCGGTGAGTGCGTGCATCATTGAGTGCGTGCATCGGTGAGTGCGTGCATCATTGAGTGCGTGCATCGGTGAGTGCGTGCATCGGTGAGTGCGCACTCAATGATGCACGCACTCACGCACTCACCGATGCACGCATGCACGCACTCACCGATGCACGCACTCACGCACTCACCGATGCACGCATGCACGCATTCACCGATGCACGCACTCACTCACGCACTCACACATTTACACACGCACTCACGCACTCACTCACACACTCACACACTCACGCACTCACATCACTCACACACTCACACACTCACCGATGCACGCATGCACGCACTCACCGATGCTTTACGTCTAAGTCGTAAGTCCTAACATCTAAGTTCTAAGTCCTAAGTTCTAAGTCCTAATATCTAAGTTGTAAGTCATAAGTCAAAATGGCCCCTGTAGGCCTCTGCCTACAAGGGCCATTTTGACTTACGACTTACAACTTAGAGCTTAGGAGTTAGGTGTTAGGAGTTAGGACTTAGAACTAAGTAACGCGGCCATTTACATGGTAATACTATATATAGATACAAGAACCAGTTACCTTTTTCATATTAAGTCGGTCTGGACTCACTGGTCTGCACATGTGTTCTCCTGTAAATGGCCGGTTTACTTAGTTCTAAGTCCTAACTCCTAACACCTAACTCCTAAGCTCTAAGTTGTAAGTCGTAAGTCAAAATGGCCCTTGTAGGCTTCCGTAGTATTGTGTGTCCGGGCTATTGTGGAAAATAACGAACTTATAAGATCGAATGATTGAAGTTTAAATATTTTAATCATTGAGCACTATTGAACACGAACAACAATGTCACTGTACTAGAATACAGCCCCTCCAAGCAGTCTGTTAGGGTATATTTCCTACAAATAACAAGCTAACCTATGTCTACCCAGTAGAACAAAGCCCCTCCACGCAGCCTGTTAGGGTATATTTCCTACAAATAACAAGTTAACCTATGTCTACCCAGTAGAATACAGCCCCTCCAAGCAGCATGTTAGAGTATATTTCCTACAAATAACAAGCTAACCTATGTCTACCCAGTAGAATACAGCCCCTCCAAGCAGCATGTTAGAGTATATTTCCTACAAATAACCAGCTAACCCATGTCTACCCAGTAGAATACAGCCCCTCCACGCAGCATGTTAGGGTATATTTCCTACAAATAACAAGCTAACCCATGTCTACCCAGTAGAACACAGTCTACCAAAGCAGCATGTTAGGGTATATTTCCAACAAATAACCAGCTAACCCATGTCTACCCAGTAGAACACAGCCCCTCCACGCAGCATGTGAGGGTATATTTCCTACAAATAACAAGCTAACCCATGTCTACCCAGTAGAACACAGTCTACCAAAGCAGCATGTTAGGGTATATTTCCTACAAGTAACAAGCTAACCTATGTCTACCCCAGTAGAATACAGCCCCTCCAAGCAGCCTGTTACCTGTTAGGGTATATTTCCTACAAATAACAAGCTAACCCATGTCTACCCAGTAGAACACAGCCCCTCCACGCAGCCTGTTAGGGTATATTTCCTACAAATAACAAGCTAACCTATGTCTACCCAGTAGAATACAGCCCCTCCAAGCAGCATGTTAGGGTATACATGTATTTCCTACAAATAACAAGCTAACCCATGTCTACCCAGTAGAACACAGCCCCTCCACGCAGCCTGTTAGGGTATATTTCCTACAAATAACAAGCTAACCCATGTCTACCCAGTAGAACACAGCCCCTCTACGCAGCATGTTAGGGTATATTTCCTACAAATAACAAGCTAACCTATGTCTACCCAGTAGACCACAGCCCGTCCAAGCCCCTCGCAATAATTACTGAATATACTTATACTTTCAACAATCGTAGAGTGCTGTAGTGGAATGCATGTTGGATGTAACCAACACACGGCCAGAATATACTTTCAACAATCGGAGAGTGCTGTAGTGGAATGCATGTTATCTGTAACCAACACACGACCAGAATATACTTTCAACAATCGGAGAGTGCTGTAGTGGAATGCATGTTATCTGTAACCAAGACACGACCAGAATATACTTTCAACAATGGGAGAGTGCTGTAGTGGAATGCATGTTATCTGTAACCAACACACGACCAGAATATACTTTCAACAATCGGAGAGTGTTGTAGTGGAATGCATGTTGGATGTAACCAACACACGTCCAGAATATACTTTCAACAATGGGAGGGTGCGGTAGTGGAATGCATGTTATCTGTAACCAACACACGGCCAGAATATACTTTCAACAATCGGAGAGTGCTGTAGTGGAATGCATGTTATCTGTAACCAACACACGGCCAGAATATACTTTCAACAATCGGAGAGTGCTGTAGTGGAATGCATGTTATCTGTAACCAACACACGACCAGAATATACTTTCAACAATCGTAGAGTGTTGTAGTGGAATGCATGTTATCTGTAACCAACACACGACCAGAATATACTTTCAACAATCGGAGAGTGTTGTAGTGGAATGCATGTTGAATATAACCAACACACGACCAGAATATACTTTCAACAATCGTAGAGTGTTGTAGTGGAATGCATGTTATCTGTAACCAACACACGGCCAGAATATACTTTCAACAATCGGAGAGTGTTGTAGTGGAATGCATGTTATCTGTAACCAACACACGACCAGAATATACTTTCAACAATCAGAGAGTGCTGTAGTGGAATGCATGTTATCTGTAACCAACACACGGCCAGAATATACTTTCAACAATCGGAGAGTGCTGTAGTGGAATGCATGTTGGATGTAACCAACACACGGCCAGAATATACTTTCAACAATCAGAGAGTGCTGTAGTGGAATGCATGTTATCTGTAACCAACACACGACCAGAATATACTTTCAACAATCGGAGAGTGCTGTAGTGGAATGCATGTTATATGTAACCAACACACGGCCAGAATATACTTTCAACAATCGGAGAGTGCTGTAGTGGAATGCATGTTATCTGTAACCAACACACGACCAGAATATACTTTCAACAATCGTAAGTGTTGTAGTGGAATGCATGTTATCTGTAACCAACACACGGCCAGAATATACTTTCAACAATCGGAGAGTGCTGTAGTGGGTTGCATGTTGGATGTAACCAACACACGACCAGAATATACTGTCAAAGCAAACAGAAATAATATATTCCACCTTTATAAGTTTGCGTACTACGGAACAATGATAATACAAAGATCGGACGGATTCGGTCAACAAGGTTATAGACTCTATAGTAGTTCACGTAGTTTATACAAATTTATTTTACTCGATTGCGAAACAACTTCTTACAACTTATGTTAATCACTCTCGAGACCTCATTCCTAATGGAATCCATCGCCACTAGGAAGAGAGAAGAGGCAACATGGAATTTAAATGCATTGCCTAAGGAAACAATCGTAACGGCTCCAGCGGGGCTCGAACTCCGGCCGAACGCACTTCCACTGCGCTATCACGACGTCTATGGGCATGCGCTGCTCGTGCTATAAAAGAATACACTATAAACCTGGGAATTACAAGTACATTGTATATACATAGCACAGTGTATAGTGTGCATGCAGTTTATTAGCATAGATACACTAGCTACATACATAACATACAGGAATACACTATAGTCTATGTATTGTATATATAGCTTACTAGCATAGATACACTAGCTACATACATAACATACAGGAATACACTATAGTCTATGTATTGTATATATAGCTTACTAGCATAGATACACTAGCTACACACATAACATACAGGAATACACTATAGTCTATGTATTGTATATATAGCTTACTAGCATAGATACACTATCTACACACATAACATACAGGAATACACTATAGTATATGTATTGTATATATAGCTTACTAGCATAGATACACTAGCTACATACATAACATACAGGAATACACTATAGTCTATGTATTGTATATATAGCTTACTAGCATAGATACACTAGCTACATACATAACATACAGGAATACACTATAGTCTATGTATTGTATATATAGCTTACTAGCATAGATACAATAGCTACATACATAACATACAGGAATACACTATAGTCTATGTACTGTTATATATACATATATTACTAATAATACACGATGAGCCATATTGGCTGTTCAGCGGTCTGGATAAGTATAAACTATAACATGGGAAGCGCTAATTTTATGGCTGCTCCCCCCAAACGGTTAATACGTTATTTGCTTGTGAGATGGGATCGTGGGTTCGTGTATTGGCGTGGTGATGGGAAACCACAGGTGGAATCGTGGGTTCGGGTATTGGCGTGGTGATGGGAAACAACAGGTGGAATCGTGGGTTCGTGTATTGGCGTGGTGATGGGAAACAACAGGTGGAATCGTGGGTTCGGGTATTGGCGTGGTGATGGGAAACAACAGGTGGGATCGTGGGTTCGTGTATTGGCGTGGTGATGGGAAACAACAGGTGGGATCGTGGGTTCGTGTATTGGCGTGGTGATGGGAAACAACGATGGGATCGTGGGTTCGTGTATTGGCGTGGTGTGGGGAAACAACAGGTGGAATCGTGAGATACATGTATCAATCTAAGCAATATCTTCTTCTCTTTTTTTATTATAAATTTATCTTTTTTTCTGATTCTTTAAGTGATGTTTATTTGCATTCTATTTTACGTACACGTTTCAAGAAAGGAAATCAGCGATTTAATTTAATCAAACGTTAGCTTGACTATCTGGTACGGGCCGATGTCTAATGTTGTTAAAACTTGTGACCCAAACCATTTGTATTTGCATGCTATGCATTGTATATTTATGTGTATGACATGTGTACTAATGTATTCATGCTATGATTGTATCTTATTGTATGACATGTGTACTATAGTTTTGCCATGCTATGTTTGTATATTTATGTGTATGAACGTGTACTATTGTATGCACACAACAAACACAATTCATGCTATGTATTGTATATTTATGTGTATGACATGTGTACTATTGTATGTTCATGCTATGTATTGTATATTTATGTGTATGACATGTGTACTATTGTATGTGCATGCTATGTATTGTATATTTATGTGTATGACATGTGTACTATTGATGTGTATGTGCATGCTATGTATTGTATATTTATGTGTATGACATGTGTACTATTGATGTGTATGTGCATGCTATGTATTGTATATTTATGTGTATGACATGTGTACTATTGTATGTTCATGCTATGTATTGTATATGTATGTGTATGACATGTGTACTATTGATGTGTATGTGCACAAAAAAACAACAACTGCTATGTATTGTATATTTATGTGTATGACATGTGTACTATTGATGTGTATGTGCATGCTATGTATTGTATATGTATGTGTATGACATGTGTACTATTGTATTTGCATGCTATGTATTGTATATTTATGTGTATGACATGTGTACTATTGTATTTGCATGCTATGTATTGTATATTTATGTGTATGACATGTGTACTATTGTATTTGCATGCTATGTATTGTATATTTATGTGTATGACATGTGTACTATTGTATTTGCATGCTATGTATTGTATATTTATGTGTATGACATGTGTACTATTGTATTTGCATGCTATGTATTGTATATTTATGTGTATGACATGTGT
>JABXNX010001159.1:0-13517 GCA_014843695.1 Archivesica marissinica | reverse complement strand
CCAGGAGAAATCCACATCCTACTGTGTAAAATGAAATACTGCCAGGAGATATCCACATCCTACTGTGTAAAATCAAATACTGCCAGGAGAAATCCACATCCTACTGTGTAAAATCAAATACTGCCAGGAGAAATGCACATACTACAAATACTGCCAGGAGAAATCCACATCCTACAACTACTGCCAGGAAAAATCCACATCCTACAAATACTGCCAGCAGAAATCCACATCCTACAAATACTGCCAGGAGAAACCCACATCCTACAAATACTGCCATGAGAAATCCACATCCTACAAATACTGCCAGCAGAAATCCACATCCTACAAATTCTGCCAGGAGAAATCCACATCCTACAAATACTGCCAGCAGAAATCCACATCCTACAAATACTGCCAGGAGAAATCCACATCCTACAAATTCTGCCAGGAGAGATCCACATCCTACTGTGTAAAATCAAATACAACCAGGAGAAATCCACATCCTACTGTGTAAAATCAAATACTGCCAGGAGAAATCCACATCCTACAAATACTGCCAGGAGAAATCCACATCCTACTGTGTAAAATCAAATACTGCCAGGAGAAATCCACATCCTACTGTGTAAAATCAAATACTGCCAGGAGAAATCCACATACTACAAATACTGCCAGGATAAATCCACATCCTACAAATACTGCCAGGAGAAATCCACATCCTACTGTGTAAAATCAAATACTGCCAGGAGAAATCCACATACTACTAATACTGCCAGGAGAAATCTACATCCTACAAATACTGCCAGGAGATATCCACATTCTACAAATACTGCCAGGAGAAATCCACATCCTACATTGTAAAATGAAATTCTGCCTGGAGAAATCCACATCCTACAAATACTGCCAGGAGAAATCCACATCCTGTGTAAAATAAAATACTGCTAGGAGAAATCCACATCCTACTGTGTAAAATGAAATACAACCAGGAGAAATCCACATCCTACTGTGTAAAATCAAATACTGCCAGGAGAAATCCACATCCTACAAATACAGCCAGGAGAAATCCACATCCTACTGTGTAAAATCAAATACTGCCAGGAGAAATCCACATCCTACTGTGTAAAATGAAAAACAGCCAGGAGATATATACATCCTACAAATACTGCCAGGAGAAATCCACATCCTACTGTGTAAAATGAAATACTGCCAGGAGAAATCCACATCCTACTGTGTAAAATGAAATACTGCCAGGAGATATTCACATCCTACAAATACTGCCAGGAGAAATCCACATACTACAAATACTGCCAGGAGAAATCCACATCCTACAAATATTGCCAGGAGAAATCCACATCCTACTGTGTAAAATCTAATACTGCCAGGAAAAATCCACATACTACAAATACTGCCAGGAGAAATCCACATCCTACAAATACTGCCAGGAGAAATCCACATCCTACTGTGTAAAATCAGATACTGCCAGGAGAAATTCACATCCTACTGTGTAAAATCAAATACTGCCAGGAGAAATCCACATACTACAAATACTGCCAGGAGAAATCCACATCCTACAAATACTGCAAGGAGAAATCCACATCCTACTGTGTAAAATAAAATACTGCCAGGAGAAATCCACATACTACACATACTGCCAGGAGAAATCTACATCCTACAAATACTGCCAGGAGAAATCCACATTCTACAAATACTGCCAGGAGAAATCCACATCCTACTGTGTAAAATGAAATACTGCCAGGAGAAATCCACATCCTACTGTGTAAAATCAAATACTGCCATGAGAAATCCACATCCTACTGTGTAAAATCAAATACTGCCATGAGAAATCCACATCCTACTGTGTAAAATCAAATACTGCAAGGAGAAATCCACATCCTACAAATACTGCTAGGAGAAATCCACATCCTACTGTGTAAAATCAAATACTGCCAGGAGAAATCCACATACTACTAATACTGCCAGGAGAAATCTACATCCTACTTTGTAAAATGAAATTCTGCCAGGATAAATCCACATCCTACAAATACTGCCAGGAGAAATCCACATCCTACAAATACTGCCAGGAGAAATCTACATCCTACAAATACTGCCTGGAGAAATCCACATCCTACTGTGTAAAATGAAATATTGCCAGGAGAAATCCACATCTTACTGTGTAAAATCAAATACTGCCAGGAGAAATCCACATCCTACAGTGTAAAATGAAATACTGCCAGGAGAAATCCACATCCTATTGTGTAAAATGAAATACTGCCAGGAGATATTCACATCCTACAAATACTGCCAGGAGAAATCCACATACTACAAATACTGCCAGGAGAAATCCACATCCTACAAATATTGCCAGGAGAAATCCACATCCTACTGTGTAAAATCTAATACTGCCAGGAAAAATCCACATACTACAAATACTGCCAGGAGAAATCCACATCCTACAAATACTGCCAGGAGAAATCCACATCCTACTGTGTAAAATCAGATACTGCCAGGAGAAATTCACATCCTACTGTGTAAAATCAAATACTGCCAGGAGAAATCCACATACTACAAATACTGCCAGGAGAAATCCACATCCTACAAATACTGCAAGGAGAAATCCACATCCTACTGTGTAAAATAAAATACTGCCAGGAGAAATCCACATACTACACATACTGCCAGGAGAAATCTACATCCTACAAATACTGCCAGGAGAAATCCACATTCTACAAATACTGCCAGGAGAAATCCACATCCTACTGTGTAAAATGAAATACTGCCAGGAGAAATCCACATCCTACTGTGTAAAATCAAATACTGCCATGAGAAATCCACATCCTACTGTGTAAAATCAAATACTGCCAGGAGAAATCCACATCCTACTGTGTAAAATCAAATACTGCAAGGAGAAATCCACATCCTACAAATACTGCCAGGAGAAATCCACATCCTACTGTGTAAAATCAAATACTGCCAGGAGAAATCCACATACTACTAATACTGCCAGGAGAAATCTACATCCTACAAATACTGCCAGGAGAAATCCACATCCTACAAATACTGC
Organism: Archivesica marissinica; assembly: GCA_014843695.1. NCBI lineage: Eukaryota > Metazoa > Mollusca > Bivalvia > Venerida > Vesicomyidae > Archivesica > Archivesica marissinica. Next base: position 10,480 of record JABXNX010001159.1, on the reverse strand, counting down.
CAGGAGAAATCCACATCCTACTGTGTAAAATGAAATACTGCCAGGAGAAATCCACATCCTACTGTGTAAAATCAAATACTGCCAGGAGAAATCCACATCCTACTGTGTAAAATCAAATACTGCCAGGAGAAATCCACATCCTACTGTGTAAAATCAAATACTGCCAGGAGAAATCCACATCCTACAAATACTGCCAGGAGAAATCCACATCCTACTGTGTAAAATCAAATACTGCCAGGAGAAATCCACATACTACTAATACTGCCAGGAGAAATCTACATCCTACAAATACTGCCAGGAGATATCCACATTCTACAAATACTGCCAGGAGAAATCCACATCCTACTTTGTAAAATGAAATTCTGCCAGGATAAATCCACATCCTACAAATACTGCCAGGAGAAATCCACATCCTGTGTAAAATGAAATACTGCTAGGAGAAATCCACATCCTACTTTGTAAAATGAAATACAACCAGGAGAAATCCACATCCTACTGTGTAAAATCAAATACTGCCAGGAGAAATCCACATCCTACAAATACTGCCAGGAGAAATCCACATCCTACTGTGTAAAATCAAATACTGCCAGGAGAAATCCACATCCTACTGTGTAAAATGAAATACTGCCAGGAGAAATATACATCCTACAAATACTGCCAGGAGAAATCCACATCCTACTGTGTAAAATGAAATACTGCCAGGAGAAATCCACATCCTACTGTGTAAAATGAAATACTGCCAGGAGAAATTCACATCCTACAAATACTGCCAGGAGAAATCCACATACTACAAATACTGCCAGGAGAAATCCACATCCTACAAATATTGCCAGGAGAAATCCACATCCTACTGTGTAAAATCAAATACTGCCAGGAAAAATCCACATACTACAAATACTGCCAGGAGAAATCCACATCCTACAAATACTGCCAGGAGAAATCCACATCATACTGTGTAAAATGAAATACTGCCAGGAGAAATCCACATCCTACAAATACTGCCAGGAGAAATCCACATCCTACTGTGTAAAATCAAATACTGCCAGGAGAAATCCACATCCTACTGTGTAAAATCAAATACTGCTAGGAAAAATCCACATACTACAAATACTGCCAGGAGAAATCCACATCCTACAAATACTGCCAGGAGAAATCCACATCCTACTGTGTAAAATCAAATACTGCCAGGAGAAATCACATCCTAGGGTGTAAAATCAAATACTGCCAGGAGAAATCCACATACTACAAATACTGCCAGGAGAAATCCACATCCTACAAATACTGCCAGGAGAAATCCACATCCTACTGTGTAAAATCAAATACTACCAGGAGAAATCCACATACTACACATACTGCCAGGAGAAATCTACATCCTACAAATACTGCCAGGAGAAATCCACATTCTACAAATACTGCCAGGAGAAATCCACATCCTACTGTGTAAAATGAAATACTGCCAGGAGAAATCCACATCCTACTGTGTAAAATCAAATACTGCCAGGAGAAATCCACATCCTACTGTGTAAAATCAAATACTGCCAGGAGAAATCCACATCCTTCTGTGTAAAATGAAATACTTCCAGGAGAAATCCACATCCTACAAATACTGCCAGGAGAAATCCACATCCTACAAATACTGCCAGGAGAAATCCACATCCTGTGTAAAATGAAATACTGCCAAGAGAAATCCACATCCTACAAATACTGCCAGGAGAAATCCACATCCTGTGTAAAATCAAATACTGCCAGGAGAAATCCACGTACTACAAATACTGCCAGGAGAAATCCACATCCTACTGTGTAAAATCAAATACTGCCAGGAGAAATCCACATCCTACTTTGTAAAATCAAATACTGCCAGGAGAAATCCACATACTACAAATACTGCCAGGAGAAATCCACATCCTACTGTGTAAAATGAAATACAACCAGGAGAAATCCACATCCTACTGTGTAAAATCAAATACTGCCAGGAGAAATCCACATCCTACAAATACTGCCAGGAGAAATCCACATCCTACTGTGTGAAATCAAATACTGCCTGGAGAAATCCACATCCTACTGTGTGTAAAATCAAATACTGCCAGGAGAAATCTACATCCTACAAATACTGCCAGGAGAAATCCACATCCTACTGTGTAAAATGAAATACTGCCAGGAGATATCCACATCCTACTGTGTAAAATCAAATACTGCCAGGAGAAATCCACATCCTACTGTGTAAAATCAAATACTGCCAGGAGAAATGCACATACTACAAATACTGCCAGGAGAAATCCACATCCTACAACTACTGCCAGGAAAAATCCACATCCTACAAATACTGCCAGCAGAAATCCACATCCTACAAATACTGCCAGGAGAAACCCACATCCTACAAATACTGCCATGAGAAATCCACATCCTACAAATACTGCCAGCAGAAATCCACATCCTACAAATTCTGCCAGCAGAAATCCACATCCTACAAATACTGCCAGCAGAAATCCACATCCTACAAATACTGCCAGGAGAAATCCACATCCTACTGTGTAAAATCAAATACTGCCAGGAAAAATCCACATACTACAAATACTGCCAGGAGAAATCCACATCATACAAATACTGCCAGGAGAAATCCACATCCTACAAATACTGCCAGGAGAAATCCACATCCTGTGTAAAATCAAATACTGCCAGGAGAAATCCACATACTACAAATACTGCCAGGAGAAATCCACATCCTACAAATACTGCCAGGAGAAATCCACATCCTACTGTGTAAAATCAAATACTGCCAGGAGAAATCCACATACTACTGCCAGGAGACCTACAAATACTGCCAGGAGAAATCCACATTCTACAAATACTGCCAGGAGAAATCCACATCCTACTGTGTAAAATGAAATTCTGCCAGGAGAAATCCACATCCTACAAATACTGCCAGGAGAAATCCACATCCTGTGTAAAATGAAATACAACCAGGAGAAATCCACATCCTACTGTGTAAAATCAAATACTGCCAGGAGAAATCCACATCCTACAAATACTGCCAGGAGAAATCCACATCCTACAAATACTGCTAGGAGAAATCCACATCCTACTGTGTAAAATCAAATACTGCCAGGAGAAATCCACATACTACAAATACTGCCAGGAGAAATCTACATCCTACAAATACTGCCAGGAGAAATCCACATTCTACAAATACTGCCAGGAGAAATCCACATCCTACTGTGTAAAATGAAATTCTGCCAGGAGAAATCCACATCCTACAAATACTGCCAGGAGAAATCCACATCCTGTGTAAAATGAAATACTGCTAGGAGAAATCCACATCCTACTGTGTAAAATTAAATACTGCCAGGAGAAATCCACATCCTACTGTGTAAAATCAAATACTGCCAGGAGAAATCCACATCCTACTGTGTAAAATCAAATACTGCCAGGAGAAATCCACATCCTGTGTAAAATCAAATACTGCCAGGAGAAATCCATATCCAACAAATACTGCCAGGAGAAATCCACATCCTACAAATACTGCCAGGAGAAATCCACATCCTACTGTGTAAAATCAAATACTGCTAGGAGAAATCCACAACCTACTGTGTAAAATCAAATACTGCCAGGAGAAATCCACATCTTACCGTGTAAAATCAAATACTGCCAGGAGAAATCCACATACTGCAAATACTGCCAGGAGAAATCCACATCCCACAAGTACTGCCACGAGAAATCCACATCCTACTGTGTAAAATCAAATACTGCCACGAGAAATCAACATCCTACAAATACTTCCAGGACAAATCCACATCCTACTGTGTAAAATGAAATACTGCCAGGAGAAATCCACATCCTACTGTGTAAAATGAAATACTGCCAGGAGAAATCCACATCCTACTGTGTAAAATGAAATACTGCCAGGAGAAATCCACATCCTACTGTGTAAAATGAAATACTGCCAGGAGAAATCCACATCCTACAAATACTGCCAGGAGAAATCCACATCCTGTGTAAAATCAAATACTGCCAGGAGAAATCCACATACTACAAATACTGCCAGGAGAAATCAACATCCTACTGTGTAAAATCAAATACTGCCAGGAGAAATCCACATCCTACTGTGTAAAATCAAATACTGCCAGGAGAAATCCACATCCTACTGTGTAAAATCAAATACTGCCAGGAGAAATCCACATCCTACAAATACTGCCAGGAGAAATCCACATCCTACAAATACTGCCAGGAAAATCACATCCTACAAATACTGCCAGGAGAAATCCACATACTACAAATACTGCCAGGAGAAATCCACATCCTACAAATACTGCCAGGAGAAATCCACATCCTACTGTGTAAAATCAAATACTGCCAGGAGAAATCCACATACTACTAATACTGCCAGGAGAAATCTACATCCTACAAATACTGCCAGGAGATATCCACATTCTACAAATACTGCCAGGAGAAATCCACATCCTACTTTGTAAAATGAAATTCTGCCAGGATAAATCCACATCCTACAAATACTGCCAGGAGAAATCCACATCCTGTGTAAAATGAAATACTGCTAGGAGAAATCCACATCCTACTTTGTAAAATGAAATACAACCAGGAGAAATCCACATCCTACTGTGTAAAATCAAATACTGCCAGGAGAAATCCACATCCTACAAATACTGCCAGGAGAAATCCACATCCTACTGTGTAAAATCAAATACTGCCAGGAGAAATCCACATCCTACTGTGTAAAATGAAATACTGCCAGGAGAAATATACATCCTACAAATACTGCCAGGAGAAATCCACATCCTACTGTGTAAAATGAAATACTGCCAGGAGAAATCCACATCCTACTGTGTAAAATGAAATACTGCCAGGAGAAATTCACATCCTACAAATACTGCCAGGAGAAATCCACATACTACAAATACTGCCACGAGAAATCCACATCCTACAAATATTGCCAGGAGAAATCCACATCCTACTGTGTAAAATCAAATACTGCCAGGAAAAATTCACATACTACAAATACTGCCAGGAGAAATCCACATCCTACAAATACTGCCAGGAGAAATCCACATTATACTGTGTAAAATGAAATACTGCCAGGAGAAATCCACATCCTACAAATACTGCCAGGAGAAATCCACATCCTACTGTGTAAAATCAAATACTGCCAGGAGAAATCCACATCCTACTGTGTAAAATCAAATACTGCTAGGAAAAATCCACATACTACAAATACTGCCAGGAGAAATCCACATCCTACAAATACTGCCAGGAGAAATCCACATCCTACTGTGTAAAATCAAATACTGCCAGGAGAAATTCACATCCTAGGGTGTAAAATCAAATACTGCCCGGAGAAATCCACATACTACAAATACTGCCAGGAGAAATCCACATCCTACAAATACTGCCAGGAGAAATCCACATCCTACTGTGTAAAATCAAATACTACCAGGAGAAATCCACATACTACACATACTGCCAGGAGAAATCTACATCCTACAAATACTGCCAGGAGAAATCCACATTCTACAAATACTGCCAGGAGAAATCCACATCCTACTGTGTAAAATGAAATACTGCATGGAGAAATCCACATCCTACTGTGTAAAATCAAATACAACCAAGAGAAATCCACATCCTACTGTGTAAAATCAAATACTGCCAGGAGAAATCCACATCCTTCTGTGTAAAATGAAATACTTCCAGGAGAAATCCACATCCTACAAATACTGCCAGGAGAAATCCACATCCTACAAATACTGCCAGGAGAAATCCACATCCTGTGTAAAATGAAATACTGCCAAGAGAAATCCACATCCTACAAATACTGCCAGGAGAAATCCACATCCTGTGTAAAATCAAATACTGCCAGGAGAAATCCACGTACTACAAATACTGCCAGGAGAAATCCACATCCTACTGTGTAAAATCAAATACTGCCAGGAGAAATCCACATCCTACTTTGTAAAATCAAATACTGCCAGGATAAATCCACATACTACAAATACTGCCAGGAGAAATCCACATCCTACTGTGTAAAATGAAATACAACCAGGAGAAATCCACATCCTACTGTGTAAAATCAAATACTGCCAGGAGAAATCCACATCCTACAAATACTGCCAGGAGAAATCCACATCCTACTGTGTGAAATCAAATACTGCCTGGAGAAATCCACATCCTACTGTGTGTAAAATCAAATACTGCCAGGAGAAATCTACATCCTACAAATACTGCCAGGAGAAATCCACATCCTACTGTGTAAAATGAAATACTGCCAGGAGATATCCACATCCTACTGTGTAAAATCAAATACTGCCAGGAGAAATCCACATCCTACTGTGTAAAATCAAATACTGCCAGGAGAAATGCACATACTACAAATACTGCCAGGAGAAATCCACATCCTACAACTACTGCCAGGAAAAATCCACATCCTACAAATACTGCCAGCAGAAATCCACATCCTACAAATACTGCCAGGAGAAACCCACATCCTACAAATACTGCCATGAGAAATCCACATCCTACAAATACTGCCAGCAGAAATCCACATCCTACAAATTCTGCCAGCAGAAATCCACATCCTACAAATACTGCCAGCAGAAATCCACATCCTACAAATACTGCCAGGAGAAATCCACAACCTACAAATTCTGCCAGGACAGATCCACATCCTACTGTGTAAAATCAAATACAACAAGGAGAAATCCACATCCTACTGTGTAAAATCAAATACTGCCAGGAGAAATCCACATCCTACAAATACTGCCAGGAGAAATCCACATCCTACTGTGTAAAATCAAATACTGCCAGGAGAAATCCACATCCTACTGTGTAAAATCAAATACTGCCAGGAGAAATCCACATACTACAAATACTGCCAGGATAAATCCACATCCTACAAATACTGCCAGGAGAAATCCACATCCTACTGTGTAAAATCAAATACTGCCAGGAGAAATCCACATACTACTAATACTGCCAGGAGAAATCTACATCCTACAAATACTGCCAGGAGATATCCACATTCTACAAATACTGCCAGGAGAAATCCACATCCTACATTGTAAAATGAAATTCTGCCTGGAGAAATCCACATCCTACAAATACTGCCAGGAGAAATCCACATCCTGTGTAAAATAAAATACTGCTAGGAGAAATCCACATCCTACTGTGTAAAATGAAATACAACCAGGAGAAATCCACATCCTACTGTGTAAAATCAAATACTGCCAGGAGAAATCCACATCCTACAAATACAGCCAGGAGAAATCCACATCCTACTGTGTAAAATCAAATACTGCCAGGAGAAATCCACATCCTACTGTGTAAAATGAAAAACAACCAGGAGATATATACATCCTACAAATACTGCCAGGAGAAATCCACATCCTACTGTGTAAAATGAAATACTGCCAGGAGAAATCCACATCCTATTGTGTAAAATGAAATACTGCCAGGAGATATTCACATCCTACAAATACTGCCAGGAGAAATCCACATACTACAAATACTGCCAGGAGAAATCCACATCCTACAAATATTGCCAGGAGAAATCCACATCCTACTGTGTAAAATCTAATACTGCCAGGAAAAATCCACATACTACAAATACTGCCAGGAGAAATCCACATCCTACAAATACTGCCAGGAGAAATCCACATCCTACTGTGTAAAATCAGATACTGCCAGGAGAAATTCACATCCTACTGTGTAAAATCAAATACTGCCAGGAGAAATCCACATACTACAAATACTGCCAGGAGAAATCCACATCCTACAAATACTGCAAGGAGAAATCCACATCCTACTGTGTAAAATAAAATACTGCCAGGAGAAATCCACATACTACACATACTGCCAGGAGAAATCTACATCCTACAAATACTGCCAGGAGAAATCCACATTCTACAAATACTGCCAGGAGAAATCCACATCCTACTGTGTAAAATGAAATACTGCCAGGAGAAATCCACATCCTACTGTGTAAAATCAAATACTGCCATGAGAAATCCACATCCTACTGTGTAAAATCAAATACTGCCATGAGAAATCCACATCCTACTGTGTAAAATCAAATACTGCAAGGAGAAATCCACATCCTACAAATACTGCTAGGAGAAATCCACATCCTACTGTGTAAAATCAAATACTGCCAGGAGAAATCCACATACTACTAATACTGCCAGGAGAAATCTACATCCTACTTTGTAAAATGAAATTCTGCCAGGATAAATCCACATCCTACAAATACTGCCAGGAGAAATCCACATCCTACAAATACTGCCAGGAGAAATCTACATCCTACAAATACTGCCTGGAGAAATCCACATCCTACTGTGTAAAATGAAATATTGCCAGGAGAAATCCACATCTTACTGTGTAAGATCAAATACTGCCAGGAGAAATCCACATCCTACAGTGTAAAATGAAATACTGCCAGGAGAAATCCACATCCTACTGTGTAAAATGAAATACTGCCAGGAGATATTCACATCCTACAAATACTGCCAGGAGAAATCCACATACTACAAATACTGCCAGGAGAAATCCACATCCTACAAATATTGCCAGGAGAAATCCACATCCTACTGTGTAAAATCTAATACTGCCAGGAAAAATCCACATACTACAAATACTGCCAGGAGAAATCCACATCCTACAAATACTGCCAGGAGAAATCCACATCCTACTGTGTAAAATCAGATACTGCCAGGAGAAATTCACATCCTACTGTGTAAAATCAAATACTGCCAGGAGAAATCCACATACTACAAATACTGCCAGGAGAAATCCACATCCTACAAATACTGCCAGGAGAAATCCACATCCTACTGTGTAAAATAAAATACTGCCAGGAGAAATCCACATACTACAAATACTGCCAGGAGAAATCTACATCCTACAAATACTGCCAGGAGAAATCCACATTCTACAAATACTGCCAGGAGAAATCCACATCCTACTGTGTAAAATGAAATAATCACAAATACTGCCAGGAGAAATCCACATCCTACTGTGTAAAATGAAATACTGCCAGGAGAAATCCACATCCTACTGTGTAAAATCAAATACTGCCAGGAGAAATCCACATCCTACAAATACTGCCAGGAGAAATCCACATCCTACTGTGTAAAATCAAATACTGCCAGGAGAAATCCACATCCTACTGTGTAAAATGAAATACTGCCAGGAGAAATCTACATCCTACAAATACTGCCAGGAGAAATCCACATCCTACTGTGTAAAATGAAATACTGCCAGGAGAAATCCACATCCTACTGTGTAAAATCAAATACTGCCAGGAGAAATCCACATCCTACTGTGTAAAATCAAATACTGCCAGGAGAAATCCACATACTACAAATACTGCCAGGAGAAATCCACATCCTACAAATACTGCCAGGAGAAATCCAATCCTACAAATACTGCCAGGAGAAATCCACATCCTACAAATACTGCCAGGAGAAATCCACATCCTACAAATACTGCCAGGAGAAATCCACATCCTACAAATACTGCCAGGAGAAATCCACATCCTACAAATACTGCCAGGAGAAATCCACATCCTACAAATACTGCCAGGAGAAATCCACATCCTACAAATACTGCCAGGAGAAATCCACATCCTACAAATCTGCCAGGAGAATCACATCCTACTGTGTAAAATCAAATACTACAGGAGAAATCCACATCCTACTGTGTAAAATAAATACTGCCAGGAGAAATCCACATCCTACAAATACTGCCAGGAGAAATCCACATCCTACTGTGTAAAATGAAATACTGCCAGGAGAAATCCACATCCTACTGTGTAAAATCAAATACTGCCAGGAGAAATCCACATCCTACAAATACTGCCAGGAGAAATCCACATCCTACAAATACTGCCAGGAGAAATCCACATCCTACTGTGTAAAATCAAATACTGCCAGGAGAAATCCACATACTACAAATACTGCCAGGAGAAATCTACATCCTACAAATACTGCCAGGAGAAATCCACATTCTACAAATACTGCCAGGAGAAATCCACATCCTACTGTGTAAAATGAAATTCTGCCAGGAGAAATCCACATCCTACAAATACTGCCAGGAGAAATCCACATCCTGTGTAAAATGAAATACTGCCAGGAGAAATCCACATCCTACTGTGTAAAATGAAATACAACCAGGAGAAATCCACATCCTACTGTGTAAAATCAAATACTGCCAGGAGAAATCCACATCCTACAAATACTGCCAGGAGAAATCCACATCCTACTGTGTAAAATCAAATACTGCCAGGAGAAATCCACATCCTACTGTGTAAAATGACTGCCAGGAGATATTACATCCTACAAATACTGCCAGGAGAAATCCACATCCTACTGTGTAAAATCAAATACTGCCAGGAGAAATCCACATCCTACTGTGTAAAATGAAATACTGCCAGGAGATATCCACATCCTACAAATACTGCCAGGAGAAATCCACATACTAC
>JABXNX010001158.1:0-13524 GCA_014843695.1 Archivesica marissinica | reverse complement strand
GTTATTGTACCAACACGTAATGTTACTGTTATTGTACCAACACGTAATGTTACTGTTATTGTACCAACACGTAATTATACTGTTATTGTACCAACACGTAATGTTACTGTTATTGTACCAACACGTAATGTTACTGTTATTGTACCAACACGTAATGTTACTGTTATTGTACCAACACCTAATGATACTGTTATTGTACCAACACGTAATGTTACTGTTAATGTACAAATCGTAATGATACAGTTATTGTACCAACAGGTAATGTTACTGTTATTGTACCAACACGTAATTATACTGTTATTGTACCAACACGTAATGTTACTGTTATTGTACCAACACGTAATGTTACTGTTATTGTACCAACACGTAATTATACTGTTATTGTACCAACACGTAATGTTACTGTTATTGTACCAACACGTAATGTTACTGTTATTGTACCAACACGTAATGTTACTGTTATTGTACCAACACCTAATGATACTGTTATTGTACCAACACGTAATGTTACTGTTAATGTACAAATCGTAATGATACAGTTATTGTACCAACAGGTAATGTTACTGTTATTGTACCAACACGTAATTATACTGTTATTGTACCAACACGTAATGTTACTGTTATTGTACCAACACGTAATGTTACTGTTATTGTACCAACACGTAATTATACTGTTATTGTACCAACACGTAATGTTACTGTTATTGTACCAACACGTAATGTTACTGTTATTGTACCAACACGTAATTATACTATTAGTGTACCAACACGTAATGTTACTGTTATTTTACCAACACGTAATGTTACTGTTATTGTACCAACACGTAATGTTACTGTTATTGTACCATCACGTAATGATACTGTTATTGTACAAAACGTAATGATACAGTTATTGTACCAACACGTAATGATACTGTTATTGTACAAAACGTAATTATACGGTTATTGTACCAACACGTAATGTTACTGTTATTGTACAAAACGTAATGTTACAGTTATTGTACCAACACGTAATGTTACTGTTATTGTTCAAAACGTAATGCTACAGTTAGTGTACCAACACGTAATGATACTGTTATTGTACAAAACGTAATGTTACAGTTATTGTACCAACACGTAATGTTACTGTTATTATACCAACACGTAATGTTTCAGTTATTGTACCAACACGTAATGTTACTGTTATTGTACCAACACGTAATGTTACTGTTATTGTACCAACACGTAATGTTACTGTTATTGTACCAACACGTAATGTTACTGTTATTGTACAAACACGTAATGTTACTGTTATTGTACAAACACGTAATGTTACTGTTATTGTACCAACACGTAATGTTACTGTTATTGTACAAACACGTAATGATACGGTTATTGTACCAACACGTAATGATACTGTTATTGTACCAACACGTAATGTTACTGTTATTGTACCAACACGTAATGATACGGTTATTGTACCAACAGGTAATGTTACTGTTATTGTACCAACACGTAATGATACGGTTATTGTACCAAAAGGTAATGTTACTGTTATTGTACCAACACGTAATGTTATGGTTATTGTACCGACACGTAATGTTACTGTTATTGTACCAACACGTAATGATACGGTTATTGTACCGACACGTAATGATACTGTTTTTGTACCAACACGTAATGATATAGTTATTGTACAAACACGTAATGTTACTGTTATTGTACCAACACGTAATGATACTGTTATTGTACCAACACGTAATGTTACCAACACGTAATGTTACTGTTATTGTACCAACGCGTAATGATACAGTTATTGTACAAACACGTAATGTTACCAACACGTAATGTTACAGTTATTGTACCAACACGTAATGTTACTGTTATTGTACAAAACGTAATGATACAGTTATTGTACCAACACGTAATGTTACTGTTATTGTACAAAACTTAATGATACAGTTATTGTACCAACACGTCATGTTACTGTTATTGTACAAAACGTAATGTTACAGTTAGTGTACCAACACGTAATGATACTGTTACTGTACAAAACGTAATGTTACAGTTGTTGTACCAACATGTACTGTTATGTTATTGTACAAAACGTAATGATACTGTTATTGTACCAACACGTAATGTTACAGTTATTGTACCAACACGTAATGATACTGTTATTGTACAAAACGTAATAATACAGTTATTGTACCAACACGTAATTATACTGTTATTGTACAAAACGTAATGATACAGTTATTGTACCAACACGTAATGTTACTGTTATTGTACCAACACGTAATGATACTGTTATTGTACCAACACGTAATTATACTGTTATTGTACAAAACGTAATGATACAGTTATTGTACCAACACGTAATGTTACTGTTATTGTACCAACACGTAATGTTACTGTTATTGTACCAACACGTAATTATACTGTTATTGTACCAACACGTAATGTTACTGTTATTGTACCAACACGTAATTATACTGTTATTTTACCAACACGTAATGATACTGTTATTGTACAAAACGTAATGATACAGTTATTGTACCAACACATAATGTTACTGTTATTGTACCAACACGTAATGTTACTGTTATTGTACAAACACGAAATGTTACTGTTAGTGTACCAACACGTAATGTTTCAGTTATTGTACCAACACGTAATGTTACTGTTATTGTACCAACACGTAATGTTTCAGTTATTGTACCAACACGTAATGTTACTGTTATTGTACCAACACGTAATGTTACTGTTATTGTACCAACACGTAATGTTACTGTTATTGTACCAACACGTAATGATACTGTTATTGTACAAAGACGTAATGATAAAGTTATTGTACAAACACGTAATGTTACTGTTATTGTACCAACACGTACTGATACTGTTATTGTACCAACACGTAATGTTACCAACACGTAATGTTACTGTTATTGTACCAACGCGTAATGATACAGTTATTGTACAAACACGTAATGTTACCAACACGTAATGTTACTGTTAGTGTACCAACACGTACTGTTACTGTTATTGTACAAACACGTAATGTTACGGTTATTGTACCAACACGTAATGATACTGTTATTGTACCAACACGTAATGATACTGTTATTGTACCAACACGTAATGATACTGTTATTGTACCAACACGTAATGATACGGTTATTGTACCAACACGTAATGTTACTGTTATTGTACCAACACGTAATGATACGATTATTGTACCAACAGGTAATGTTACTGTTATTGTACCAACACGTAATGATATGGTTATTGTACCAACACGTAATGATACGGTTATTGTACCAACACGTAATGATACTGTTATTGTACCAACACGTAATGATACTGTTATTGTACCAACACGTAATGTTACGGTTATTTTACCAACACGTAATGTTACTGTTATTGTACAAACACGTAATGTTACTGTTATTGTACCAACACGTAATGTTACTGTTATTGTACCAACACGTAATGTTACTGTTATTGTACCAACACGTAATGTTACTGTTATTGTACCAACACGTAATGTTACTGTTATTGTACCAACACGTAATGATACTGTTATTGTACCAACACGTAATGTTACTGTTATTGTACCAACACGTAATGATACGGTTATTGTACCAACAAACAACAACACGTAATGTTACTGTTATTGTACCAACACGTAATGTTACTGTTATTGTACCAACACGTAATGTTACGGTTATTGTACCAAAACGTAATGTTACTGTTATTGTACCAACACGTAATGATATGGTTATTGTACCAACACGTAATGATACTGTTATTGTACCAACACGTAATGTTATTGTTATTGTACCAACACGTAATGATACGGTTATTGTACCAACACGTAATATTACTGTTATTGTACCAACACGTAATGATATGGTTAATGTACTAAAACGTAATGATACGGTTATTGTACCAACACGTAATGATATGGTTATTGTACCAACACGTAATGATACTGTTATTGTACCAACACGTAATGTTATTGTTATTGTACCAACACGTAATGATACGGTTATTGTACCAACACGTAATATTACTGTTATTGTACCAACACGTAATGATATGGTTAATGTACTAAAACGTAATGATACGGTTATTGTACCAACACGTAATGATATGGTTATTGTACCAACACGTAATGATACTGTTATTGTACCAACACGTAATGTTATTGTTATTGTACCAACACGTAATGATACGGTTATTGTACCAACACGTAATATTACTGTTATTGTACCAACACGTAATTTTATTGTTATTGTACCAACACGTAATGATACAGTTGTTGTACCAACACGTACCGTTACTGTTATTGTACAAAACGTAATGATACAGTTATTGTACCAACACGTAATGTTACTGTTATTGTACCAACACGTAATGATACTGTTATTGTACCAACACGTAATGTTACTGTTATTGTACCAACACGTAATGGTACTGATATTGTACAAAACGTAATGATACAGTTATTGTACCAACACGTAATTATACTGTTATTGTACAAAACGTAATGATACAGTTATTGTACCAACACGTAATGTTACTGTTATTGTACCAACACGTAATTATACTGTTATTGTACAAAACGTAATGTTTCAGTTATTGTACCAACACGTAATGTTACTGTTATTGTACCAACACGTAATGTTACTGTTATTGTACAAACACGTAATGTTACTGTTATTGTACAAACACGTAATGTTACTGTTATTGTACTAACACGTAATGTTACTGTTATTGTACAAACACGTAATGATACGGTTATTGTACCAACACGTAATGAAACTGTTATTGTACCAACACGTAATGTTACTGTTATTGTACCAACACGTAATGATACGGTTATTGTACCAACAGGTAATGTTACTGTTATTGTACCAACACGTAATGATACGGTTATTGTACCAACAGGTAATGTTACTGTTATTGTACCAACACGTAATGATACGGTTATTGTACCAACAGGTAATGTTACTGTTATTGTACCAACTCGTAATGTTATGGTTATTGTACCGACACGTAATGTTACTGTTATTGTACCAACACGTAATGATACGGTTATTGTACCGACACGTAATGATACTGTTATTGTACCAACACGTAATGTTACTGTTATTGTACCAACACGTAATGTTACTGTTATTGTACCAACACGTAATGTTACTGTTATTGTACCAACACGTAATGATACTGTTATTGTACCAACACGTAATGATACAGTTATTGTACAAAAACGTAATGTTACTGTTATTGTACCAACACGTAATGATACTGTTATTGTACCAACACGTAATGTTACCAACACGTAATGTTACTGTTATTGTACCAACGCGTAATGATACAGTTATTGTACAAAAACGTAATGTTACCAACACGTAATGTTACTGTTAGTGTACCAACACGCAATGTTACTGTTATTGTACAAACACGTAATGTTACGGTTATTGTACCAACACGTAATGATACTGTTATTGTACCAACACGTAATGATACTGTTATTGTACCAACACGTAATGATACTGTTATTGTACCAACACGTAATGTTACTGTTATTGTACCAACACGTAATGGTACTGATATTGTACAAAACGTAATGATACAGTTATTGTACCAACACGTAATTATACTGTTATTGTACAAAACGTAATGATACAGTTATTGTACCAACACGTAATGTAACTGTTCTTGTACCAACACGTAATTATACTGTTATTGTACAAAACGTAATGTTTCAGTTATTGTACCAACACGTAATGTTACTGTTATTGTACCAACACGTAATGTTACTGTTATTGTACAAACACGTAATGTTACTGTTATTGTACAAACACGTAATGTTACTGTTATTGTACCAACACGTAATGTTACTGTTATTGTACAAACACGTAATGATACGGTTATTGTACCAACACGTAATGATACTGTTATTGTACCAACACGTAATGTTACTGTTATTGTACCAACACGTAATGATACGGTTATTGTACCAACAGGTAATGTTACTGTTATTGTACCAACACGTAATGATACGGTTATTGTACCAACAGGTAATGTTACTGTTATTGTACCAACACGTAATGATACGGTTATTGTACCAACAGGTAATGTTACTGTTATTGTACCAACTCGTAATGTTATGGTTATTGTACCGACACGTAATGTTACTGTTATTGTACCAACACGTAATGATACGGTTATTGTACCGACACGTAATGATACTGTTATTGTACCAACACGTAATGTTACTGTTATTGTACCAACACGTAATGTTACTGTTATTGTACCAACACGTAATGTTACTGTTATTGTACCAACACGTAATGATACTGTTATTGTACCAACACGTAATGATACAGTTATTGTACAAACACGTAATGTTACTGTTATTGTACCAACACGTAATGATACTGTTATTGTACCAACACGTAATGTTACCAACACGTAATGTTACTGTTAGTGTACCAACACGTAATGTTACTGTTATTGTACAAACACGTAATGTTACGGTTATTGTACCAACACGTAATGATACTGTTATTGTACCAACACGTAATGATACTGTTATTGTACCAACACGTAATGATACGGTTATTGTACCAACACGTAATGTTACTGTTATTGTACCAACACGTAATGATACGGTTATTGTACCAACACGTAATGTTACTGTTATTGTACCAACACGTAATGATATGGTTATTGTACCAACACGTAATGATACGGTTATTGTACCAACACGTAATGATACTGTTATTGTACCAACACGTAATGATACTGTTAGTGTACCAACACGTAATGATACTGTTATTGTACCAACACGTAATGATACAGTTATTGTACCAGCACGTAATGTTACTGCTATTGTACGAACACGTAATGTTACTGTTATTGTACCAACACGTAATGTTACTGTTATTGTACCAACACGTAATGTTACGGTTATTGTACCAACACGTAATGATACTGTTATTGTACCAACACGTAATGTTATTGTTATTGTACCAACACTTAATGTTACTGTTTTTGTACCAACACGTAATGTTACTGTTATTGTACCAAAACGTAATGATACGGTTATTGTACCAAAACGTAATGATACGGTTATTGTACCAACACGTAATGATATGGTTATTGTACCAACACGTAATGATACTGTTATTGTACCAACACGTAATGTTACTGTTATTGTACCAATACGTAATGTTACTGTTAGTGTACCAACACGTAATGTTACTGTTATTGTACCAACACGTAATGATACTGTTATTGTACCAACACGTAATGTTACGGTTATTGTACTAACACGTAATGATACGGTTATTGTACCAACACGTAATGTTACTGTTAGTGTACCAACACGTAATGTTACCGTTATTGTACCAACACGTAATGTTACGGTTATTATACCAACACGTAATGTTACTGTTATTGTACCAACACGTAATGATACTGTTATTGTACCAACACGTAATGATACTGTTATTGTACCAACACGTAATGTTACTGTTAGTGTACCAACACGTAATGTTACTGTTATTGTACCAACATGTAATGTTACTGTTATTGTACCAACACGTAATGTTACTGTTATTGTTCAAAACGTAATGATACTGTTATTGTACCAACACGTAATGATACTTTTATTGTACCAGCACCTAATGTTACTGTTATTGTACCAACACGTAATGTTACTGTTATTGTACAAAACGTAATGATACTGTTATTGTACCAGCACGTAATGATACTGTTATTGTACCAGCACGTAATGTTAATGTTATTGTACCAACACGTAATGTTACTGTTATTGTACCAACACGTAATTATACTGTTATTGTACCAACACGTAATGTTACTGTTATTGTACCAGCACGTAATGTTACTATTATTGAACAAAACGTAATGATACAGTTATTGTACAAACACGTAATGTTACTGTTATTGTACAAACACGTAATTTTACCAATACGTAATGTTACTGTTATTGTACAAGCACGTAATGTTACTGTTAGTGTACCAACACGTAATGTTACTGTTATTGTACCAACACGTAATGTTACGGTTATTGTACCGACACGTAATGTTACTGTTATTGTACCAACACGTAATTATACGGTTATTGTACCGACACGTAATGTTACTGTTATTGTACCAACACGTAATGTTACTGTTAGTGTACCAACACGTAATGTTACTGTTATTGTACCAACACGTAATGTTACTGTTAGTGTACCAGCACGTAATGTTACTGTTATTGTACCAACACGTAATGTTACTGTTATTGTACCAACACGTAATGTTACTATTATTGTACCAACACGTAATGTTACTATTATTGTACCAACACGTAATGTTCCTGTTATTGTACCAACACGTAATGTTACTGTTATTGTACCAACACGTAATGTTACTGTTATTGTACCAACACGTAATGTTACTGTTATTGTACCAACACGTAATGTTACTGTTAGTGTACCAACACGTAATGATACTGTTATTGTACCAACACGTAATGTTACTGTTATTGTACCAACACGTAATGTTACTGTTATTGTACCAACACGTAATGATACGGTTATTGTACCAACACGTAATGTTACTGTTATTGTACCAACACGTAATTATACTGTTATTGTACCAACACGTAATGTTACTGTTATTGTACCAACACGTAATGTTACCAACACGTAATGTTACTGTTATTGTACCAACACGTAATGTTACTGTTATTGTACAAAACGTAATGATACTGTTATTGTACCAGCACGTAATGATACTGTTATTGTACCAGCACGTAATGTTAATGTTATTGTACCAACACGTAATGTTACTGTTATTGTACCAACACGTAATTATACTGTTATTGTACCAACACGTAATGTTACTGTTATTGTACCAGCACGTAATGTTACTATTATTGAACAAAACGTAATGATACAGTTATTGTACAAACACGTAATGTTACTGTTATTGTACAAACACGTAATTTTACCAATACGTAATGTTACTGTTATTGTACAAGCACGTAATGTTACTGTTAGTGTACCAACACGTAATGTTACTGTTATTGTACCAACACGTAATGTTACTGTTATTGTACCAACACGTAATGTTACTGTTATTGTACCAACACATAATTATACGGTTATTGTACCGACACGTAATGTTACTGTTATTGTACCAACACGTAATTATACGGTTATTGTACCGACACGTAATGTTACTGTTATTGTACCAACACGTAATGTTACTGTTAGTGTACCAACACGTAATGTTACTGTTATTGTACCAACACGTAATGTTACTGTTAGTGTACCAGCACGTAATGTTACTGTTATTGTACCAACACGTAATGTTACTGTTATTGTACCAACACGTAATGTTACTATTATTGTACCAACACGTAATGTTACTATTATTGTACCAACACGTAATGTTACTGTTATTGTACCAACACGTAATGTTACTGTTATTGTACCAACACGTAATGTTACTGTTATTGTACCAACACGTAATGTTACTGTTATTGTACCAACACGTAATGTTACTGTTAGTGTACCAACACGTAATGATACTGTTATTGTACCAACACGTAATGTTACTGTTATTGTACCAACACGTAATGTTACTGTTATTGTACCAACACGTAATGATACGGTTATTGTACCAACACGTAATGTTACTGTTATTGTACCAACACGTAATTATACTGTTATTGTACCAACACGTAATGTTACTGTTATTGTACTAACACGTAATGTTACCAACACGTAATGTTACTGTTATTGTACCATCACGTAATGTTACTGTTATTGTACCAACACGTAATGTTACTGTTAGTGTACCTTCACGTAATGTTACCAACACGTAATGTTACTGTTATTGTACCAACACGTAATGTTACTGTTATTGTACCAACACGTAATGTTACTGTTATTGTACCAACACGTAATGTTACTGTTATTGTACCAACACGTAATGTTTCAGTTATTGTACAAACACGTAATGTTACTGTTATTGTACCATCACGTAATGTTACTGTTATTGTACCAACACGTAATGTTACTGTTATTGTACCAACACGTAATGATACGGTTATTGTACCAGCACGTAATGTTACTGTTATTGTACCAACACGTAATGTTACTGTTATTGTACCAACACGTAATGTTACTGTTATTGTACCAACACGTAATGATACTGTTAGTGTACCAACACGTAATGTTACTGTTATTGTACCAACACGTAATGATACTGTTATTGTACCAACACGTAATGATACTGTTATTGTACCAACACGTAATGATACGGTTATTGTACCAACACGTAATGTTACTGTTATTGTACCAACACGTAATTATACGGTTATTGTACCAACACGTAATGATACTGTTATTGTACCAACACGTAATGTTACTGTTAGTGTACCAACACGTAATGTTACTGTTATTGTACCAACACGTATTGATACTGTTAGTGTACCAACACGTAATGATACTGTTATTGTAGCAACACGTAATGATACTGTTATTGTACAAACACGTAATGATACAGTTATTGTACAAAACGTAATGTTACTGTTATTGTACCAACACATAATGTTACTGTTATTGTACCAACACGTAATGATACTGTTATTGTACAAACACGTAATGATACAGTTATTGTACCAACACGTAATATTACTGTTATTGTACCAACACGTAATGTTACTGTTAGTGTACCAACACGTAATGTTACGGTTATTGTACCAACACGTAATGTTACTGTTATTGTACCAACACGTAATGTTACGGTTATTGTACCAACACGTAATGTTACTGTTATTGTACCAACACGCAATGTTACGGTTATTGTACCAACACGTAATGATACTGTTATTGTACCAACACGTAATGTTACTGTTATTGTACCAACACTTAATGTTACTGTTATTGTACCAACACGTAATGTTACTGTTATTGTACCAAAACGTAATGATACGGTTATTGTACCAAAACGTAATGATACGGTTATTGTACCAACACGTAATGATATGGTTATTGTACCAACACGTAATGATACTGTTATTGTACCAACACGTAATGTTACTGTTATTGTACAAACAAGTAATGATACGGTTATTGTACCAACATGTAATGATACTGTTATTGTACCAACACGTAATGTTACTGTTATTGTACCAATACGTAATGTTACTGTTAGTGTACCAACACGTAATGTTACTGTTATTGTACCAACACGTAATGATACTGTTATTGTACCAACACGTAATGTTACGGTTATTGTACCAACACGTAATGATACGGTTATTGTACCAACACGTAATGTTACTGTTAGTGTACCAACACGTAATGTTACCGTTATTGTACCAACACGTAATGTTACGGTTATTATACCAACACGTAATGTTACTGTTATTGTACCAACACGTAATGATACTGTTATTGTACCAACACGTAATGATACGGTTATTGTACCAACACGTAATGTTACTGTTATTGTACCAACACATAATTATACGGTTATTGTACCAACACGTAATGATACTGTTATTGTACCAACACGTAATGTTACTGTTAGTGTACCAACACGTAATGTTACTGTTATTGTACCAACATGTAATGTTACTGTTATTGTACCAACACGTAATGTTACTGTTATTGTTCAAAACGTAATGATACTGTTATTGTACCAACACGTAATGATACTTTTATTGTACCAGCACGTAATGTTACTGTTATTGTACCAACACGTAATGTTACTGTTATTGTACAATACGTAATGATACTGTTATTGTACCAGCACGTAATGATACTGTTATTGTACCAGCACGTAATGTTAATGTTATTGTACCAACACGTAATGTTACTGTTATTGTACCAACACGTAATTATACTGTTATTGTACCAACACGTAATGTTACTGTTATTGTACCAGCACGTAATGTTACTATTATTGAACAAAACGTAATGATACAGTTATTGTACAAACACGTAATGTTACTGTTATTGTACAAACACGTAATTTTACCAACACGTAATGTTACTGTTATTGTACAAGCACGTAATGTTACTGTTAGTGTACCAACACGTAATGTTACTGTTATTGTACCAACACGTAATGTTACTGTTATTGTACCAACACGTAATGTTACTGTTATTGTACCAACACATAATTATACGGTTATTGTACCGACACGTAATGTTACTGTTATTGTACCAACACGTAATTATACGGTTATTGTACCAGCACGTAATGTCACTGTTATTGTACCAATACGTAATGTTACTGTTATTGTACCAACACGTAATGTTACTATTATTGTACCAACACGTAATGTTACTGTTATTGTACCAGCACGTAATGTTACTATTATTGAACAAAACGTAATGATACAGTTATTGTACCAACACGTAATGATACGGTTATTGTACCAGCACGTAATGTTACTGTTAGTGTACCAACACGTAATGTTACTGTTAGTGTACCAACACGTAATGTTACTGTTAGTGTACCAACACGTAATGTTACTGTTATTGTACCAACACGTAATGATACGGTTATTGTACCAACACGTAATATTACTGTTATTTTACCAACACGTAATGTTACTGTTAGTGTACCAACAGGTAATGTTACTGTTATAGTACCAACACGTAATGATACTGTTATTGTACCAACACGTAATGATACGGTTATTGTACCAACACGTAATGTTACTGTTATTGTACCAGCACGTAATGTTACTATTATTGAACAAAACGTAATGATACAGTTATTGTACCAACACGTAATGATACGGTTATTGTACCAGCACGTAATGTTACTGTTATTGTACCAACACGTAATGTTACTGTTAGTGTACCAACACGTAATGTTACTGTTAGTGTACCAACACGTAATGTTACTGTTATTGTACCAACACGTAATGATACGGTTATTGTACCAACACGTAATATTACTGTTATTGTACCAACACGTAATGTTACTGTTAGTGTACCAACACGTAATGTTACTGTTATAGTACCAACACGTAATGATACTGTTATTGTACCAACACGTAATGATACGGTTATTGTACCAACACGTAATGACACGGTTATTGTACCAACAGGTAATGTTACTGTTATTGTACCAGCACGTAATGATAGGGTTATTGTACCAACACGTAATATTACTGTTAGTGTACCAACACGTAATGATACTGTTATTGTACCAACACGTAATATTACTGTTATTGTACCAACACGTAATATTACTGTTATTGTACCAACACGTAATATTACTATTATTGTACCAACACGTAATGTTACTGTTAGTGTACCAACACGTAATGATACTGTTATTGTACCAGCACGTAATGTTACTGTTATTGTACCAACACGTAATGATACGGTTATTGTACCAACACGTAATGTTACTGTTATTGTACCAACACGTAATGATACTGTTATTGTACCAACACGTAATGTTACTGTTAGTGTACCAACACGTAATGTTACTGTT